>JAKFHU010002390.1:7965000-8020000 GCA_023783475.1 Daubentonia madagascariensis
CATTAGCAAGAATTGAAATGTGAACTTATTTCTGTAATGAGATAGAGTTCTTATTTAGGAAAAGTCCTGTTTCTGAGTTTGTTCTGAATTTTTTTTTAAGAAAATGATTTCCTCTCTAATCTCTACCATCCCATAAACTGAGGTATGAGAGTTTGTAGTCTGAACCTAAATAACTAACTCCATTGCAGTTCTGGTATCTCAAACCATCTGCTGCTAAATATGAGTCCACTTAAAAAATTCAAGTAAAAAAAAGCCAATATAGTAATATTTTGAAAACATTTAGCATCATTTACTAAAAATGTGGATGAGGGAGCAAAAATACTTGAAGAATGTATTGAAAAGCAACGCATCTGTTTAATGGCTCTTTCACGAAGCCCCATCAGTTTGGCATTGTGGAGAAAATCGCTACTAACAGCAGTTCTGCATGTATTAACATTTTGCCCTCTTTTCAGCAATGTTTGCTCACTGTAGTTCTACAGTGGGGTAATAATAATGCTTATCTTATAGAATATTTTTCTTCTACTTTTCAAAGAAATATATGTATTCTAAATATAAATACATAAATATATGTATTTTAATCATAAGTGCAAAATATATATATGTATATACAAAGATAAATATAGATACCTACATACATAAATACATAAATTTAACTAACCATAAATTTAACTGACTAACAGTTTTGACATTACCTACCATTTAGGTATTTCTTTGAGATTTAGAATTTTTGGGGGGTACTGCTTTACGGTCAAGTATTTCAAGGTTTTATTGTCTTCCAACATCTGCATTTTTACAAATGTGTTATACAAGTGGTACAATTAATGCTGTACTTAATTGAAACACATCTTTTTAATTGTTTGTGAAATCTTGGAATCATTTGCTCCATATTTTCTAGTGTGTACTATTGCCAAATATTTGGATCTATTAGGATTGATAAATCTGATTCACTTTTTGACTGAGGGTGGAAGAAAAGGATCAAATATAGAGAGAAAATAAAGTAGTAGACCTCCATAAATTTAATTAATTATGCTTCTTGACATTCTTAGAATTGCCTTTGTTCTGTTCAATGCTAATTTTTATTGTGCCGAGCACTCAGAAATAGGCAACTCAAAACTAGTGCTTTATGCATTTCTTCCTTTTGACACTGTTGGGAAATATGTAGTTTTAAAAGTATTTTCCACCTCTTCTTTTCCTAATCTTATCACTACACTCTACTACATCCCCAAATACGACCAAATATTGACTGACAGCTTGAAAGTGCTAATCGAATCATTTCCAATCATATGTGTTCAATATGTTGGTTTTAAAAAAAATTAGCAGCCCAAATCTTTCATCTAATATCATTGCTCAATAGACAGACTGATTTTTAACTGGGGCAAATTCAAGTACAGCTTTCAGACCAGTCAAACCCAGGAGACAGGCAGGAGGTCTGCCCTTCCCCAACCGTTCTTCTGTCTGCATTAGCTGTTCTTGCTCAGGCTCCATCGACCTGTCAGAGCCATCACAGTGATTGACTGCCCCGGCAGATGTGCTGCTATAACAGGTAACTTGATCATCCAGACCCATCTGTCTCTAAGTCCTCTTCAATTCACACTTTGAAAAATATTAGAGGTTGGGAGGGGTTGAACTCTTTGTTGGGATTTTTTTTAAAGGTAGGCTATCTGTATTTCGCAAAAGGTTACCCTCTAGTAAGTGAGTGGAAATATACAGCATTTGAGCTCTTTAGTGAGATGAGCTGCTTCCAGGGTATATTACTATCAATATTTTAAATTGGTCAACAAAATCTGGGAGAATTTGAAAACCTGATTTCCAAAATACAACCTAAAGTTAAGGACCAATTTTAAAGAACAACCATGAAAATAATAGAATGATATTTCAAAGATAACAGTTTCTCTATGAGTGAGACAGATGAGCTATTTATACGTAGCGAGAGAGAGGAGGGGAATCTCGTGTGATGGGAGCAGTCCCGTGTCTTCCCTTCAGCACCCATAGCCTGGTAAATGTTGTGACATCATTAAGCTGAATTGCCGATTTCAGATGGGTCTGGAAGAAGAATGGGCAGGGGTAACCCAAGCTTCATGGTGAAAAGTAGTTAACTAAGTTATTAGTGTCACCATTTCTGATAATTACTTTTCACCAAAATATTTTGCTGTGCTTATGTGCAGAGGATTTCATTCTACAAGTCAACACCCTAAGTATGGAGCTGCTCAGGATCTATCAACAGCTTCTATTAAGAGAGAATATAATCTTGGTGAGATCAGTGGCTAACACTTCTCTATTTCTCAGTGAAGTCTATTGCCTACTCACTATCAAGAGACGAACATGGCTGAGAATGGCATGGTTCAAATCTAAGGAGAAGTAACATACTGAAGCAAGCAAAACAAGGTAAAATTAATGACAACTAACAAAAAAACAAGTGAGCTCCATTTTTTTCAAATTAGAGAAACAAAAATTTACTAAGTGTGCACATAAATGATGACATTTGCAGAACCTAAAGGAGTAAAAGAGTGTGGAGGAAGATTTAGACAAAGATGTTCATTCCTTAATAGAACTCCTTTGCAATTCTTTCCTAGGCAAGCCCATGGTCATGCAATTTGCCTTGGAATTAGAACATGTCAATGCTTATTCTATTTCTCCAATTCAAAGTAAGTAAATAATAAATAAATTCCAAAAAGGTCTCTTTCTTGGCTAAGGAATCTAAATTATGTTCTGGTTTGCCACTTTTGTCTACTAGCCAAATTCCATGATTTGTCTTAAGATGCTTCATGGAAATGACATTTTTTTCTTCAGATATGAAATAGTAAATATAACACCTTATTATTTTAAGTTAGCAATAACTATTCTTTCTCCTTTTTTGTGGCCTGAGGGACATTCAATTTTGCTATTCATATTGCTTGAAAAGGCAGAGAGTGGCAAGCAGTTTTTTGGTTTGAGTAAAGCTATCAAATGCTTCAGAGAGTTATTTATCACATAAAGCTTTGGCTGATGAATTCAGTTTAACAGTGCCCACTCTTTTCCTCTATTCCTCCATTTCCAACCCAAAGTGAAAAAAAAGTCATATTTGAAAGATGAATCTACCCAAAATTTTGTAGGAACTGAGAACATGATGGCACGATTACAAAAAAAGTCCACAGAATCCTGACAGAAATTTTTTTATAAAGAGTTCAGCATTTTTATAATAAAAAATTAAAAAAAGGGGTGGTGATCACTATTTTAGTAGTGTTCGTCATTGTATACTGTGCAATTATTTGCTCTGAAGCCCTTTTAGAGGAATTGGCATTTCCAAGCCTCACAGATCTTCAGTAATTGCATGCCATGGAATCAGATCTGTAAGTATTCCTGATATGGAACAAGAGATTCTTTTTTAAACTCTTGCATTTTCATCTACTTCACATCATATAACTCACATTCTTAAAAAACGGCTGAAGATTTTCTTATTTCCATGTGGTTCCTGCTTTCTAAATTCTGTTGCTTGTTTTCTCCTTGGAGTTCTAAATGTTGCTTTAACATCTTTAGGTGTGATATAGATAGATTTAGAGTGATGTAGTTAGCAAGCCTCAAGCTGCAGCTTTTAAATACATTTGAAAAATCTTCTTTTGGAGTAAAACAAGGCACTCTTATGGGAAAGTTACACTTTATTTTGGAGGCACCTCTTTCAACTTTTCTTTCCAAAGGTGCTGTATTTACTATGACTACCAACACATGTATGCAATTAATTAATCTTCTATCACACAAGCTTTTTCATGTACAGTGAATCAAAGGTAGTTTATCCTTTGAACAGCATAAATACTAAATTTTTCAAAAGAGGAACAAAAGTCTATTTACCAAATCTAATTCAGTTGAATGTTTGAGAAAGTGTCCTTTTACATAAGGTTTGTTACCATATGATGTGTTGATCTTCTTGAGCACAATTTTGCCTCTGTGTTCTACCACGCAACCATAGGCCTGCATTCATCTCAACCCTGCCCTTGCAACATTTTTTCAACTAATTATATCCATAGAAAGAGTTTGGTGTAAATATGGTTTTAGCAGTTTATAACAAGAAAAGTGGCTTCCACTTATTTTAAGTTCAAGTTCTGTATATTCAATTACTGTTAGCAAGCACTCCACCTACTGGCTTACGTGATGCCAAGCAAGCAGTCCATGAACTGAAACAAATCGGCAGTTGTAAAAGATACTTTCAACTCTGCTATATGAAAGGGACCTCAGCTTCATGATCGTCAGCTAGGGTCAAGCATGACTCTGACTTGCTATTCACCAGGATTAGGAGGATTCTTGGTACTTGTCTTGGCTGAGTGACAACCTAATTGTGAAGAAGATTCTCAACATCGGCTTGATGTGTGAGGGCAGGATAGCTCACTGAGAGGTGAATTTTTGCAACAAAGGTGTGGGGGAATCACATTCCAGAGCCTCAAAATGCCTTTTATGCATATTTAGAACAAATATACATAAACACAAGCATAGGTATAAAAAGTATTTTTTTCCAAAATAGTTCTTAAAGAAAATAGGATATTTAGTTTTATGAGTTAGAATTATAGACATTTCATATGGCTATTTCTTGTCTACCAATATGCCATTTTTTAAAATGAAAATTTTGCAGTAGCAACAGAAGAATCAGTGCTTGAAAAATTCCTTTAACTATTGCCTCCTACCCCCATGAACTTCTTAGCTTAGTAGTCTTAGTAATGACTAATTATACGACAGACAAAGAGAGATTAGTATTAGGCATTATAGTGAAATCAAGAGAAATTGAACCAGCTCTGTTTCACAATGTCAACATAAGGTATAAATCATAACCTTCTGCCTACCCCACCCACCACTATCCATCTTGACATCTCTTTTTAAGGAGAGCTTACTATGTAATTATTGCCACTGTGCCCATATTATGGTGTGTTTGAATGTGGCAATAAACAATATGGCAATTAATGTGAAATAATACAAGAGTGAATCAAGGCACACAGGCTAGATATAGAGGCAAAGCAGCAGGGACGATGAAAATAACCTTAATGGGATGTGGTGTGGAAACGCTTTTCCTAATATTGTTTCAGGGTGTTATTGTGAGTAGACCTGGAAAAAAAATGTTGAAGAGACAATATAAAAGGTTTCTTGGGGTCAACTGTATTTTATCGCCAACTTTCCATCATCTCCAGGATTAGTGAAGAATCATCATACACTTTCAATAGCATGGGAAGGTCTCCTGACTCCAGAAACTCTTGTAGTTTGCAGCTAAACCAGGATACAATATGGCACTAAGTAATAGAACCTATTCTGGGTTGATGAATGCTTGTGTACTGATGCTGGAATAGCTTTATAACTGCTTTAGTAAGAGCCCAGTAAAACTGCATCCCAGATGCATGAATTTCTCTTTTGGCTTTTCAAAGGAAGTGTTCACAGTTACAGGAAAAAAATCAGTTCCATTAAGCATTTACCCTGCAAAACAGAGATTGAGGAATCTTAGCACATGACGACACAACAAAATTTACCTGACCCTTCCAAGCTAAGGAAAACAAGACAGAAGGTCCTCTCGAGAGGCTGTATCATATATATGTTCTGAGCCTGTGCTGCCCATATGTTCAATAGGACTGTTGAATCTCAAAGTTATAATAATTTGCAACGAGGTGCCAGAACCAATTATTAAATATCATATGATCCAACAGAGATGAAATAAAAATATACAGGGTCGATTTTACTGGCTTTGACTATTATAAGGCATTTAAAGTACTTTGAATTTACAGTTTAACTTGAGGGTTGTATTAACGACATCCTTATGCTAGAATTTTGTTCCCAGCTGAATATCATAAGCTAAATGCAGATGGCATACTTTTCCAAGGACAAAGGGAGTCTTGGCCTTATCCTTTCTTTTTGATTTGTATATCAACTCAGGAAAAGGAGATATGCTATTATGATATCTTCCACTAATGCAAACCTTTATTCAAAAGCGCAAATGACAGCCAAAAGTACAATTCAAGTGAGAAAAAAGGTAGCGTGTGATAGTATCACAGAATGATACAATCTCAGCCAAATCGCTGCCTATAGTGTAGAAAAAGGATACGCTTAGTCTTCGTGTAAACAGTCATAATTTATTTACCATGACATCTTTAGAACATGAATGAGTAAATATTTTAAATACTGGTTCTGATCTCAAAGCCGAGGTCAGTTCTTTCTTCCTGATTGCTGCGATTCTACCCTCAGCAAAATCAAGGAGGTGTGGATTGGTGGTTTGCCACCAGCAAAGTGAGGCATTCAGAAGACGAGGTTCTTTCTGCTAGTATTATTTCACAAACACTAGTGAGGGTTTCAGTCGAGTCCCCAGAATCAAAACAAATTGTTCTACCTTAGTAACATGTTGCTGGCATGAAAGCATCTCTCTGAATGGATTTCCTTGAGAATCAAAGTTGAAAGGCAAGCTCCCTCTCCAATCTGAGCATAGTGTGTCTGCTGTGTCCTCAATATGATCACTTTAGGAGATTAAAGACTGTCTTCCCTCGGTCACAGGAGTGCTTGCAAGCACAGGACCATGTTTGTCTATGTATGTTTACAGCACCTGTCAGTCGATACATGAGAAACAAGAAGAGTCATGTAAACTGATCCCCTCTTTTGCTGAATATTTAATGCAGTCCACTGGAAAGAAAAGCACAAACATTCTACTTTTCCAATGCTGTCTTCCATGCCATCTTCTAATATTCTCTGGGGAGAGGTAGGTTTCGATCTTGGTCAGGGCAAGTACCCATTTACTTCAGAATCTTTACTTTCTTGTCTCAGCTTCCTTCCTGTCTCCTAAAATGAAATTTATTTTATTTTAGCCACCTCTGAGCAGACTTGTGTGTATATATTTTCAGGGAAATTGGATTGGCCGTATGGATTTTTAAATCAGTTTTCAGATCAAGTTCAAAAATACGTAAACTGTTGTGTTGTTGGACCAGGCAGGAGTAGAAAATATCCCTTGGACAAAGAGCACCCAATACTATAAAGAGATCTTTAAATGAGAACACTAGTGTGTAAGTCAATTAAAATGGCCAATAATGGGAAAACAAGTGCCCATTGCAAGAGCAATTGTAAGACATTAAACCCAAGGAAAGTTGCATTATACATTTTTATTAAATTGAGGCTATATTCACACTTATTGTGGTTTGAAATGTGAACCAATATTTTCTATCTTTGGTTTCCTTGCTTTAAGATCTCTTAATGCGCATAAGATGTAATTCATAATATCACATGACTGTTTTAAGTTTGCAAGTTACTGTCTCCAAAGTTATAATTTAATTTAAATTGACAAATGTCCATTAAACTCCTATGCTCTTTCATAAAAGAGTATCTGACCTGAGATTAATGTAACAAGACCCTGAGATTCCTAAAACTCTTGATTCTTTGTCATTTTAACCTTATTTACAACACAACACAGCCAATTTTAAAGAGCACTATCATTTAGCACAACATAAAATATTAGTTTTCAAAAATGTATTCAAATCCTATTTAAAGCATAGATGTGTTGTTTTCCAATAATCTTTACAATAAGGAAAAGAGAAAAGATTAAGGTCCTAGGAACCAAAAAAAAAATACGCTTATGCTTACTCAAATCTTTCCTGAAAGACATGCAAAAATGATATTAATAACTCTTAAAATAGTTCATAGACAATCTGCAAGAATGGATCTTGGGAGAGAGGAAGAAGAGAACTTCTGTAAATCTAAAATGAATAATAGGATCCTTAGAAAGGAACACTGTTCACTTCCCAAAAAAAGATCTTCACATTGAGCATAAAGATAGTGTCACATATACTAACAGGAAAAAAAAAAAGAATAAAAACAAAAGAAAAGGTATTAAAACTCTTGGCTGACAATTGCACTATTGCCATTGGAGAAGTGTTAAACTCTAAACTGACAGCTTAGAAACTGTGACATATCTATATGCTAATTTCCCAATATCTGATTTTATTCTAGTTTTGCTCTGGGCCACTCTGAAAAGTCTGACTTTCTTTCAAGCTATCAGTTTCATTTGTCCTGGCAGGTAATCCCCCATGAACAAAAAGATTTATAAGTGTAAAAAGGATTAGAATAAATAAAACATTACAGACTACCATGCAATTCTGCCATTTGGGGTCATTATATTTTGCTAAATTAATAATAGATTTTGTATATTCAATACTTACCCCATGGCAGATGCAGTGCTAAGTGCTTTCAGTATATTATCTTATTAAATTCTCTTAACAACTCTGCAAGATATCTTTCTGCCTGCTTCTTGAATGAGGTAGCTGAGGCAAAGAAGGGCTAAGTGAGTTGCTATTGGTCATGGAACTAGTAGTGGCATAGAGATTCTTACATAAATACGTCTAACTTTCAAGTTCATGCTCAAAAGTCTATTCTTCTTCTTCTCGAAATTTCAGCCCTTGAGAATTAACCATTTAATGTTGAAGTGGGAGATGTCACATGCTGAATGCAGGCACATGATTTACTTCCCAGCAATGGGAATAAAGTCACAATAGGACAATTTTTAAGTTTTGAAGATAAGATGAACTAGCATCAGTACAGCATATAACACATAGAAGGGATTCCAAAGTGTTATTTATTATTATTATTAGCAAAGCCTCCCAAAAATGATATGGGCTTCAATTTTACAGTACATGTAATGAAAACTAGCTCAAGACAAAGATGTTCAGGAGGGAAAGAAAAAGTTTAATGATGTTATTCCAGGCAGTTCCTTTCATTTGTCTCGTACACCTTCATCTTTGAGCTCAAGAGGACCATGTGATGTGATTCATCCTGCACAGGCGGCTTGTGGAATCAGGAAAATAGAAAGCAGCACTTCTTTCCACCAATAGCACTTGAAGCACCATCTTTTCCATGAAACATTAAATTCAAGGACCATAGACAAGAAGGGTTTATAATCCACTGAGGTTTTCTTTAACAGGGAATAGTTTGTCTCAGCTTTTGTGCTTTATTTAAATTAACTATCAAGAAATTATATAATTCTACTTTTCTCTGTGTGTGTCTCATCACTGTCATCAGGAATGCATGTTGTGTTTGTTTTAAATTAAACTTATGGCAAAAATGACTGAAGTTTAATTAAAATAATGGTAGAAATGACTGTTTCACCTGGGTAAAGCAGAAAGCAGAAAGGAGATGTTTCTGCATCTTGGTAAAAGGGAAATTTGGATCCTGAGTTCAACAAGTGATATAGAAACATATTTTCTAATAAATCATGTTTGAAAGAGATTTGCTAAGGTAAGAAGGAGATGAGATGAGTGATAGAAATGTTGTATAAACTGAAATTTTGGTGTTCTTACTTTAAAAGTGGATTAGGCAAGCAGTTATGAAAAAATGAATTGTAGTGGTGGAATGTTTCTAGGCTGCGGAGAATGGATTGGTTTACCATTGCCAAGTAGTTGTTACTGTCCCCTGGGAATTATAGGTACTCTACTCAATCATCAGAGAGTACAGTGAGTCATTGAACGAGGACACTTTGTCATATCTGAAGTTGTTGCAGATATCTCTAAGTAACAGAAGCTTAATTGGCCCTATATTTGATGAAGAGCTTTCTATAATTTCAGTTAACACATATTTTTAAAGATTATTCAATTCACAGGAGGACTTTAGCAAATTGAATTTATATTTTCCAAATGAGTACAATATTTTTGAAGTTTAAGATGTTTACAAGAATGTTAGTCTAAGTGATAAATACAGTCCCTAGCTGAACAAGCTAAACATTTATGGCATGAAAAATTTGAGATCGGAATTTCCAAAGTTCAAACAAAACCCATATCTCTCTGTATCAGACCAAATGCAGGAACATATTATGTCACTCTAATTACTAGAAAATTAAAATACCTAATATTTTTGATAACAATTAAGTTATTTGTGTCAGTGACAGAATGGTATTAACCAAGAACTTTGCTTTTGATAAAATTTAAAACAGATTGCCTTTTTTTCAAAATTGAAGATATTACTGAAGGAATTTTTGCTCCATTTTCCCTCCCCCTCCCAACAACAACAACAAAAAACACTATAACCATGAAATGGCTCTTGGATGTGGTCTGTGTTGGATTATCCACGGGTTTTATGTGACTTGGTTGGTATAAGTTAATCACTAAGCTAAATGATTTGTTTGGAAGTGAGAATTCTGTTAATTGTCAATAAATTTTTAATCTTAATGATCTTGAAATATTTATAATATACTAACTGCAGTGATAAATCAATACATATACTGTTTTTTAGGAGATAATTATTTTAACTCTATGTGTGCCCATACAATATTGTGTGATTTCTTAGACCTCTATTAATTGAGCGCACAAATAAGAATATGTAAAAAGTGTTCTCTCATTTACAAATAGTTGGTCTAGTTGTCACATGGTTAAAAAGTGAAAAATTCAATCAATTATCTGATATCTGTCTCTATGTCTATATCTATCTATACCTTCAGATGTTTGGGACACAGAAATAATCTTAGCTGCTTGTCTCTTCTGTGTTGCCAATGATCAATTAGATAAACACTAATCTAGTTAATTCAGAGTACTTTTGCAATAGCTGCAAGTGCAAATAGGTTAATAAAATGTGAATTATTTTTTAAAGTACAAGATCTGGGTATTCATGAAAATCTATAACATGTATTTTTGCCATACTAAAACTCATTTCGTTAAAAGACATGTCCTACATTTTTAAAAATAGAAAAACTTACAGTCTTTTAAGGAGATATTGCATTGTATGGGTCTTTTGGTTAACTTCACATTGACTAATTAATAAACTGCTTGTCAATATGCTTTAAAGAGAAAAAACCTATATCAATTGCATGCTTTATATGCAAGTCCATATATGCCCATTTATCATGAGAACATACGAATATGTATGCCTACACTAATCCTAGCTTAATGTCTGGCACTTATTGACACTCAATATACATTTATTGAATTAATAAATAAATGCATATCATTAGGTAACTAAATATGCAGATACTTCTTAAATTTATAATCAATATTTAGATACCCAACATTGACTCACATCCAGTGAGCCAAACTAAACTAGTTTTTGTGTCTTTACAATCTCACACATTGTTAAGTAATTATGATCTACAGGAACATAAAGAAGTATTGTAATTATTTCTTATTTTTAATAATTAGTTTTACTGATAAAATGACAGTATGTATGTCTTTATCCAGACAGCAAATGTAAGTAGCATTCTACTTGTTTAAAAAAAAAATGTTGCAACCTATTCCCTATCTCTAAAACTAGTGTGATACTCCAGCGGATCCATTTGCCTTGCTGTCACTTTGGATTACATAAAAGGTAATCAATGTATTTTAACTCCAAAGACTGGGTTTCCTGAAAAAAATCAATAAAAAATATCATTTTCAATGCCATTTAATTTACATGATTTGACTATCCAGCTATTCTACAGTTGTGTTTTGTTTTTATTCAATGGATTGAATGCTGTGTTTTATTTTCAACAGATGTGACTTTGAGTGTACTGGAGAACAATTTATGCATTTGGCTTAGAATTTTAGATGAACATACTCTCTAATGATTTGCCCAATATAAGCAGTCACTTTAAAAAGTGGTACTATAAGCAAGAAAAATTACTTAAAGGATCAGTTACATCTAAAATGATGAAATCAATAACAATATTTTCTCTGTGATTCTTTCTCTCTGATAAGCAAAATCTTTGCTTAAAAGCCGCATTAAAATTTAATCACAATCTGTGTGCTTTAGCAATTGATAATTTCTAGACAGCTGTCTTCTGCTTTGTTTAAGTCTTGAGTTCCTTCTGTTTAAGTTATGCCTTTTAATAGCTGAATTAAGTACATTTGGTTTTAAAATCAATTATTAGAATATGATCATATTTTATCATCTTCCAATAGTGACTTGTGGTTTTGTTACAACCTTTACAACGATCCTTTACAACAATGTTAAAAATGGGTGAAGACTTCATAGGTGGTTATACTACTGGAAACTTATATAAGTTCTACAATCCTGTTTTGATCTCAATATTTGTTTTTTCACATTGTGTATGAATAGATAACAATTTTTGTTAATGATCTTAAATTAAGTACTTTAGTTTTAAACTGTGAGCTAGAATCTTCTCTAACTCAGCTTTGTTTACCTGGTGCCTGGTATTTTGTCTGCTACATATTGAATAACAAGAATATATGTGCTGAGTGATTTACTAAATAATTCTTAAGAGATTTTCTTAGATACTTTAAAAAAATTCTTAAATTAGCTCCAACTATCTCAGCTATTGAATGTATATGACATGCTCAATATTTAAAGGGATAGATGATCACTTTTAAGTATCAGTACTTGATCATTTAGCACAGATTATGTAACAGCCAGTTCAGCAACTATTGCTCTTCCATAGTTCCTCCCCCTGTGTGTTTCAAAGGATGAGAATAAAGAAAGATTATCTTTCAAAGTACTTCCTCTGATTACATCCCTACTCTCTAATCACCTAACAGGACTGCCTAGAGTTGGAGTGATAATGTCATATTTATTATAGGACAACTATTTAAAAAAATCAATATGTTCAATATTAGGCTGCATTTAAGTTTTGAAGGCTGAAATAGCTGACACAGTGATCATGTTATATTGCCTTTTGGTAAAATATTTTTTATTATGTTATTTTAATGTACTCAACTAAATCAATAAGGTTAACTACATTTGCCAGTGTTAGGACCAATAAAATTTGTACCTATTCAATAGCATAATTTATGTGCTGGTATTTACTTTTGTCTTTGCATCAGATGCTAATTAATTAAATACTTCTGCTGAAACTAATAAATAAGTAATAATTAGATAAACACGTTGCAAAAACATAATTTGAAAGAAGCAGATTGAAGTGGCTTGGGAATATAAGTAGCCATATAGTATGTCAATTAAGAGAAAAACTGAAATATTCCAAATATGTCCACAATATGTCCAAATATGTCTGCAATATGTCCAAATATATGCACAATATTGCAAAATTTAAAATAGTGCATATTTTAACATATATAGAAGATGTAACATGGACCTTAGGGTGGTATCTGAGAATTAAAAAAATTATTGGTAATGTCAATTTGAAGGAATAATTTGTATGAAATTTAATCTATAAATTAAAATATGTTCTTTAGGTAAAATAATTTTTGACATGTATAAATTATGTAAGACAGGTGAATTATTTAACCGTAAGTGGGTACTTGATTCCCTTAAATAAGATTGCTTTTTTGGAGGATAGAGGGTATTAGAATAAGCATGTCTTAAAATACTGTGGCAAGGCCATGTGCACAATATGCCTCATTTTTAACAGAGAAAATATATCATAAAGAAACTTAAGGATGTGTGTTAGAAAGCATGCAGCAAATGAAATTTCACTTCCCTTGAAAGTATAATCTCCATAAGCTACTAATGTCAGGGTTGTTGTTATCTTTATTTTCACATCATCATTTTTTTTAGTATTCTATGTTCCAGTTTGTTATGTTTAAATGTTCAGGAACTAAAACTGCTTTTACAAAATAACCCTAGAAAACTATAAAAATCACAAATCCTTCCAGGGAATTAATCTGAAGTAAAATCATTTTAACACGCTATTTTTTCTCCCAGTAATTTTCAAAAGCATTTTTTTCTAAGATCAGATTTTGACACTATCCTTTTTTTCACACTATGATGTGACTCCTCCTATTATTAAATTTTATGGTTTGAAAAGTCTTTCTTATTTTAATGCTTCCAACATATTAGGTTACTTTTTTAAGAAAAGGTGAACATATTAGCATTACATAAAATGTTAAAGTGACAAAGAGTTAAACTAGGAATTTTAGATGAATACACTAGCAGTTTGCCATTCTGACAGCAAAAGCCAAGCTAGTGCTTAAAAAAAAATGCAAGTTTGAAAAATGCAAATGGTGTTATCCAAATATGCAGCCATATGTCCATAATACACACATTTTTTGGGGAAAATTTTGTAAAGATTTCTATCACAGAATTATATCTCAAAATGGTGGGGGTCTTGTTTTTTATATTGTGTTCCCATGAAGATGGTTAGATATTGAAATTATGATTCAAAATTTTCTAAATATATTAGGATGGAAAAAGACATTATTTTTAGGTTTTCACGGAAATTTGGCTCTATGTTTTAACATTCCATTTTGAGTAGGTGCTCTACTTCATCTATAATATAGTTAGCAAAATTGTCCAAAATATCCAGATTTTAGTCATAAAATTTTCTATTCAGACAAGTAAAGTTTAAAACATAGTCTCTTCAAACAAGTTAACAGTCCTTCAAAGTCAACATCTATGAGTCAAGAAAAACCATAATTAGTTTGAATAATGTTAAGCTGTGAAATTTGGATAACCTTTAGGCAACTTTGCTCTGTTGATCACAGCATCAATAACAATAGGAGAGTGGAAGCTAAATGCAAGTGGTGAAACCCTCAACAGGAAAATATCAATTAATCTTTTTCAATAGAGTTGAAGTAGGAGTAATCCTCTCATTAAATAGTTTAAACCTTTTTCCAAGTAAACAAAGGAGGGATAATGAGTGATGCCAACTGACTTGTTTACATGGAGAATCTTCAAGAGGCTTAAGCATAACCTCTCAAGACAGAGGTCTTCTTAGCCACTGGTCACTAATTACCCTCTTTTATAGGTATTTGTGTAAGCAAAGAGACTATGTTTTAAGATTTAACCTGAGAATACTATTTAAAGTGCCAATATTTTATACTTAAGCCAATATATGAAGCAGAGTCAAAATCTATGGGATCCTCATCCCCCCAACAAAACAAAAAAATAATTTCTAATATGTATTCTATTTGAATAAATGTTCATTTTTTTAAAAATTCTTATTAAAAGAGCTACTTCTATTATAAGAAATAATTCATGTCTAACTGCTAAAGATAGGGCATAACTATTGACTGAACTATTCCAGCACCCTCAGACCTCTGATTCCTGTGAAAATTCTGGGTTGGATGGGAGAAAAGAGAACTGGAATTAACATCTGTTGTGTCATCTGCCAACCAGTTTGCCCTTGATATTTAAGCAATTTGAAAGTAAATACCGTTCTTTAGTCCACTTGTCGCAATTCAAGTGTCTTTTAAAAATCACTTGATGCTTTCAAATTTCTGTATGATACAAGCACCAACAGTCATTAACTATTGTTGCAAGCATTTTAATGTACCAGGTATATGTCTAAAGAAAGAAAATTTTACCATGATATTTAACCAAGGCCTACATCTCTTACTATGCGTATTCATAATATTGGTATCTCATTGAGCTTGTAAGTGACTGAGTATATATTAATGAAATGAACATCAGTAGCCTTAAAGTCTGCAACAGCATTGTTGTAATCTCTAAAGCACAGTCGGTGTAAGAAGTTAGAATTACTACATTCATCAGCACAAAAACTTCTCATAAAGAAGTGGTCAAAATTGTGAATAAGGGACAAAAGAGAAGAAATTCTTAAATAATTCTAATCCTAGTAAAATGGTTTTTATTTTTTTGCTACCAACTCAAGTTCAACAATTCACATTTATAGTACTATTTTGATACTCTCTCTGGATTCTGCTCTGTGGATTAAAACATGAAAAGTGTAAGAGCTTTACATGGAATTCAGTACAAAGAGAAAATTTACATTTTCGTATCTATAATCTATGATTGCTTTCTTTGTATGTTAAAATATTATCATGTATTTTGAAGTAAAATTTGATTGTTTAATATAATATAATATAATTAAGCCATGAGGACATATGATTTACACATTATTGCTTCTTATAAATCTATGATACTCTTGAGAATAAAACTTAGAGATGTACAAATTTAGAATAAAATTGAGAAAAGTCTATGGCTTTGTCGACTGTTTCCAATGTTTTAGTAACATATCATATTGGAAACAACATAGGATGTTAGCATCAGGAAATTGTTTCTAATTCTATTTGAATGTTTTATATGCCATATAAAGATAAAAGAACACTACATTTTTAAAAATCTAGATATAGCTAACTATGTAACAGAAGAAGTAAACAAGTTGCTTAATTGTAATTTCCTTATCCTTATCTATAATTTGGAAGGATTTTATTAAAACATCTCTAAGAATCCTTTCAACTCTATGATTCTATGAATGCAGGGCAGATATTAGTATGGGAAAATCAAAATATCACTTATTCTCATTTATTTTAATGTGTTCCAATAATTTCTTTACATGATATTGATGGAAATTTTGTGTTATTCTAATATAACTTTAGAAAATGAATATACACGTATGTGTGGAAACATATATGGATAAATATATGACATACTCTTGGAATTGATAATGACTCTGGAAAAAAATAGAATTGCTTTTTAATAAAATGCACAGTAGATGTTTTGCCCATATGACAGTGTGGTTAACGGTTAAGAAGAGAACAAATTATTTTGTAGTGACACCAAATGCTCATTGTGTGTAGGAAACCTTAGTCAAAGTTTACTTTTGTTATGCTTTGTGTGCTTGATGAAATTCCACAGCATCTAAACACAAAAAAGTCGTACTTATTAAAATCACACACAAAATATCCTTCTGCCCTTATGCTTGTTTATTTTTCTAAGTTTCTGTTTGTTAGAGATTGTCTATTATTGGAAAATTAATTTAGAGACGCATTTACACCTACACAGTCACCCATTTGATTTCCAGATACTTGTGGAATAGCTCACTGTTGCTTAAATGAGAGATCTGTTGGCCAATTAGCATACAGTTCGGTTTAGTTAATTTGCATATTTCTGTATCTATTACTAGAAGCTACTTTCTATGCCACTCAAAACTTTAATATTTGGTGAGATTTTATAAGTTATAAGCAATGATTATAATTAAGAAACACTATTACATAGCAAATATTAATTAAGCTCACTCTTTAAAATTTCATTTTTCCTTAGTTATTTGTGTTTCTTAAGAACATATCTGACCTCAAAGAATATCATTAACTTTCCCTATCTGCTTTTTGGTATATATTACTGAATAATATATTATTAACATAAAACAGAGAAGATATTCAGTATATTTGTTAAATGATTGAATGAAGAAATTATGACTTTTAAATGCACATATTTGACTTTGCCAGGTTAGGATGTTTTGTAATTGCTAGCATGATCTGACAACTAAGCAGGGGCAATTTTATCTTCTTCTTGTTTATATCATCTGTAATGCAAAAGACAGCTTCACAATTCTCAGAAGAATCTTAGCGCTTGCCAAGTACATTTCCCCTCAGACGTTCTTAAATATAATATTTTCATCTTATAATCGTGCCATGTGACATAAAACCAAAAAATATGCCTACCCTAGTTGCTAAAGCTCTTATTTCTCTGAATAGAAAAACTGCATTTTATGTGTCATTTATTAATAGGTCAGACCTTACTGGAAAAAAAGAATTAGACCATTTGCTTTGGGATAGACAATACATTTTCAAAATATGGCAAGAGAGTGTCAAAATAGCAGAAAAATACTCATTGATCTGAATAATATTATTATAAATTGTTCACCACCATCACCATGTACTCACCCACAGACCACTGCTAATCCTAAACACTAGCCAACCTGAGTTGCCAGTGAGGCAGAGAGGCTATCACAATGCCATGAAGAGAAGATGGAGGGTTGGTCTGTGCACAGAAACAAGCTCAGTAGTTACCTTGAGAATACTAGTGGAAGCAGAGAATCAGTACTCTGATTTTACCACAATCAATCTACTGTACATCGTTGTAAAAAAGTCAGAATCGAACTTGATAATTACCTTGGTTTCATTACTTCAAAAAGGAAGAACTAGAGAATTCTGTAATGTAACCCACTTAGGAGAAACTTCCCTTGTAGGGCCCTTAACTCTTTGAGTTTTTTACAGTGAAGAAAGAAATTCATAGTCCCTCATTCCCTGCTCTCCCTGCTTTGAGTGAGGGGGAATGAAACATTTCAAGTAAGCAAAGAGAAAGAAAAGTCACAAATGAATCACTAAGTGGAATAAAATCTGTGCTTTCATCAAAACTTTCTGTGACTCATCGATATTTTTTTCTCCTCCGCAATATACCATGGTAAAGTCACTGCCTTAGTCACTCAATCAAGGGAGAATTGCATTTGAGTTCATTTCTAAAAATGAAGTCATAAAATTTCCCTGAGTGAAAAATGATGAACTATATTAACTCAGTTTGCATACATCCCAAACAAGGCAGGGAAGAAACCTGATTTGTAACTGTTGATGTCACTGGAATTCAAAAATGTGTACAATTTCTAAGCTTGTTTTCCATTCCAATTTGATGAGAGAAAATACCTTCTTCAATTTGGTGGATTTCCAAAATTCTTGAAATTTTTCTTAAAAGCACAGTTAGCTAATTCTTAGGTTCTGAGTTAATAGTGCTATGATATGCAAAAAGCAGTAAAGAAATATAGACATTATTATGTGTTAGTATTTATAAAAACTATTCCCCCCAAATAAACCATATAGACATTTACATTTGTCACTGTGTGTCTTATGTCCCCATTGATTTCTTTTAATTCAAATTAGAAACTACAAATCTCAGTCAGCATCATGCAGTAGAAAACATTATTGATAGATATAGATAGATACATAGATAAATACATAGATATTTCCTTAATTGTAAGGAAATTAATTGCAAAATGAAACAATAAAACAACAAAAACACCATGTGAAAGCTCAGAAAATTAGCAAGTTTCTCCTTGGCTAGATTTTATAAGACTCAAACAAGGTTTTAAAGATCAAGTGAAACAATGGTGAGGATAAAAAGAGAATTGGTCTTTAAATCAAATCGACTACTTGGATTCCATGCTTATTTGAGATTTTGGAGAAACTAAGATATTTATTATAAGAAAATCCTTGGGCTCCCTAAAATTGTGACAAAAAAAAAATACCCATGGCGTTGTAGCAGTTATAGTGAACAGAAAAAGCTCTTAACCTACTCTTTAAATTTAAGTTTATAGATTTTTTGAATAGATATTATTGGTATGTTTGTCTTAGAATATGCAAGTGTTATTTTTGTGTGTAATGATTATCTTTTGCCATCCATTTTGAGAGGTAAAAGCCTTAAAATTTGTCAGCAAATAGACCATATTTCTTAACATAGTTTTGCTCTGATGTATTATCCAGAGTAGTTCTCCAATGCTTCGTTTAGCTGGAAAACTTTCAGCATGGAGTCAAGGATCTTCGTGCTTTAGAAGTTCACTTTGAAATGTACATTGCTACTTTTAGGAAGTTCAGTGAATGCAACTTTGGGAACTTAATCTCAATAACGACAGATCACCTTTTCAAAGTTCAGAAAGTGCCATCATTTTGACCTTTGTCACATAGCAGGAAATGAAGAGTAATACCGTGTCCTTTCTTCCTCTTTTCCCTGTCCATGTTTCTCAGTTCTTAACCTCTCTGTCTTCTTCCATACAAGAGAAATGACCTTATTTTATCTCTCTAATCCCCCAATAAAGGCACTGAACCCAACTTCTTGGGGTTAATTGTTTGATCCTCTCTGGCCATCTTCCTACTCAAATCCTTTGTGCTGTTAGAATTTCCGTCTGATTATTTTGTTGCTTGCCCATTAGTTGGACCCTAGTTGGGCAAACATTAGGCACACAAAGAACACAGTCTTTTAGATACTGATATATGTGAAATATATATGAAATATTATATATGTATAAGTATATTTTTCCAGATAAAAGTATTCTTCCTTTCAATCTCAGCTTAAAATGAGATTTACCATCCCTTTTAACAAAGCCTTTTGGAAATTCTGTCCAAAAGCTGAGCAAAGTGATTTTCAGGAGAGAGAGATTACTCACCAAGGTCTCAGTTTATTACCTGGGAGGATGTTATAAAATACGATAACACATGCACACACAGAGACACAATGTTTGAATTATGGATAGTTTGCCTAGAAAGCCTGTTTTTATAAGAACTTCAAAAGTTCAATATTTAAAATGTACCAAATCTTACATTTTGGAAAATAGACATATTTTCAAAATAAAGATTTGATTTTACCTTACTTGTGTAAATTTCAATGGAATTTTCTTAAAGACCTAAGGTATTTAAATTCTCCTCAACACCACTGAGTTTCCTATCCATTTCTGAGACCTAAAGAAAAGGTCAAAGAAATGGATTAAGACTTCTTAGTTGCCAGAGTAAGTGAGCCTTACGATTTCCAAGTGAGTCAGAGAGTTCATATTTACTCAGTGTAAAATCCCAGGTTGATATTTAGCTTTCTCCACATATGCAGGTCTAGCATTCACCACACTTGTTTTAATCAGCTATGCCTGCAGTCTATCAGCAAACCCTTAAAGAGTCAGATTGCACAGATAATTTCCTTCAGGAAGCAAAACCATGAAACTTTGAGCTTTTTGGCCTAGCCCAAGGCCAAATATAATAATAATAGTCATAAAAACAATCTACAGAATATATTCCTGATGTATTTTGTATTGAACCTTTTTAAGAAAATGTAACCTTAAATAAAATATTTCCATGGGGAGGCATAGGATTCAGGTATTCTAAAATGAATTCATAACCTTTGTGACTTTTCAATGTACAATACTAACAACCCATGAGCTCCAGACATAAATATCTTCAGGGTGGGCTTAAGGAAACAGATATCAGACTTAATAAAATTTCATCTCAGAAGTTGAAATCCACTATCTTTCCATTATAATTGGTTTTTATGGAAATCTATGAACTCCTTAGTGTACTTAAGACCAAGAAATGTTCTTCTTAGTTTAGACTAGGTATCAAGAGCAGTGGAAGACGGTGAGAAGGTAACTCTGAGAAGGGAGTATCTTCAGTAAATATGACTAAGAGATTATGCCATTTGTAGGTCACAGAGAATTTCTACAATCCAATGATTCAGGCAATTATTTTGCTAAGATGGTTTGATATCAAGTTATTTCTTTGGGGAGTAATTTTTTCTTTAATGTCAGTCTTTACTATCCAAAGGAAAAGAGACATGAAAAACAGATGAAGAACCACATTTTTATCTAATGAATCACATCCTAAAAAATGACAAGCAAGCACAGTAGAGACATAATAGATTTCCTATAGTTAAAACTACTAGTTATTTGCATAATCCCAACATTCGTCTAGTAAAACAATATGTACCCACATATTTTTTGTTTCAAAAAAGAACGGCTGGCAAAATAGCCATACAGTTAAAATTCATGGATCTGACAAAAATTATATATGATGAAGTCTATTTATGCTGAATAAATCCCAAATTTACTCTTTCTTTATTCAAAGTTTGAATACAGAACTGCTTCTTAGTTTTATGCCAACTTTTGAATAAATGAGTCATAAGAAGTAAAGCTATTGGTTGATAACAGAAAATATAATAACAGTAATCACATTTTGACATTTCTATTGCACCTTTCACCTTGATAAAATCCAAGGCAATTAACCTGAAAGTCATTTCTATACTCAGGATTTGCAAGCTCCAGTTGAATCCAGTTATCTTCTAAGTTACCTCAAAGTATGAGTAGAGCATCCACAGCCCTGTCAACCTACATAGATGGCACTTGCTACCAACGAAACTTTGAGACTAGTGAATGTATATGGCCCTTTAAATAATGGCCAGTTCATCAAAAAAGCTAATGTTATTTTATATCCAGAAATGAACTGTACAACTTCACTGACATTACACTTCAGGGCTAGTCATGCCTAGCCATTAAGCAGTTAATCTGTCAATCAAATAGAATATTAGTATCTTGAGGTTTAAGGGCCCTTCTAGGTTGTATAATTCAAATCCATACAGAAAACACTTTTACCACATTTCTATTGTGTTAACCCTTTGTCTTAATATCCCCAATAGATGGACAATTCTAATTGTCAGGCAAATATCTACTGTGGTCTGTAGGTTTAATCTTAGATTCTTATTTTTTATGTTGCAAAACATATATGAAATGTAGGTTCTTCCTTTCTAAGGTTTTATAGTTGGTGAATAAAAAATTAAAAACACCTTACTAAAGGTACTATGCTAGAATATAATATCACAGCACAGTGGAAGCACAAAGCAGGGAGCAGCCATTTTACCTAGATGAAAGAGTAGATCAGAAAAGGCCTTATGGACAAAAAAAACTTGGATAAAATGTTAAGCAAAAATAGCAGGTTATAAAATTGTATTTACACTATTATCTCAATTACATAAAGAAAAAACAAATAGGAAAAAGAAAGGCCGATATAGTAAACATGGCGCCTTTGCATACTGGACTGAAAGGTTATTTTTTTTTTCTTTTACATACTCAAGGGAGCATGTAATACTTGATACTCAGTGGGGAAAAAAGTCAAAACACAAACAAAATGTGCGGCACCTAGAATAAAACACACATTGAGTCTACTTGAGGAAGAAGAGACTTTTTTTCATAATCACCCCACTCTTATTTTAATTAGCTAGCTTCAATAAAAAGAGTCTTTTCAAAGAAAGAAGAGATAAAGAATTCTAAATGGATTTACCGCAGAAACAAACTTAATAATTCTGCTACCTCTAGAACAGTTAGACAACATTCACTGTGTCACAGCTGAGTGTATATCGACTTCTAAACTATAGCATACAAGCACGTGAAACAGTATTTGCATTAACACACTCTTTATGAAATGAATTTGAAAGACTTTCCCGAGTTGTCCTGAAAAAAAAAAAGCAGCCTCCCACAGCTGGCTCCTCTATTTTTGGCTTCTCCTATCCCTGTTTTCATGGCAGCTGAGAAATATTAATGTGAGAAAAGTATCTTTTATTTTAGTCTTTAGAAAGAATGCAACAGAAAACCCTGCAACTTCAGCAGTAGAGGGTAAGAGTTCCAGGATCATATTGTGGAAGTATATTATTGGAACAACCTGTAGGAAAGAGAATGTTATGTAAAATAATATGTTCCCTTTACATATGACTTCCCCAAAGAGTATGCTGTTTACATATAATACTTAATAAACATATTTCACCGATAGTTAATATGTCCCTCAGGAATAATTACATAAAATAGGTTTGTAATCAATCTCGTACATAGAAAAGGCACAGTGGAAAAAAATAGATTTCTTTAATGCACAACCATTCAACAGAAACAAGTGATTAACAGATCTATTTGAAGATGGGAGAAACATTCAGCTTTATGAGAGACCTTCCTCCTGACTGTTCCTATTAGTCATACATATACATATAAAATTAAATGCTTCATGACATTAATCTAGAAAAAAGTACCTGTCACATTTGATCCAGCTAAAATAATATAAAATTGTAGTCCTAGATCCAAATCACATTTGAAAGAGTACTGACAAGTTACTTGAGTTTTATTGACTCAATCAGATCATATGGTGAGTCATTTCCAGACATATCGATAAACTCATTGATTCCTCTCATTCTTGTAGTCACTGGACTATAGAAAAAAGGATCAGTAGCCATTTGACCTTCATTGTGTATTAAACAAACACCAGATGGCAAGGATTCATTCAGGAAATCCATTCTTTCTTCTTCATAGTCATGTTCACACTGTTGCTTCCCACTGAGCCTTTATCTCTGTTTGTCATGGTGCCAGAGCTGCCTGCATAGCACCTTTCATGCATCACAGCTTTCAAATCTTGTCCCATTAGTTTCATTTTGTTTCCATCATAAATAATCTCCCACTTTCTCATACACTCTTTCATTATCTAATAATGGGCTGGGTCATTATACAAAGGAACCAAGTATTAAAGGGTTAGTGAGTACAGTTTGTCCACTTGGTTTCTGGCCAGTGTGTGAACTATTTATTAAACAGATGAATTTATGCAACTACAAAAAAGAGATCTAAAGAATACAAATATCCTTATCTTGCTCACAAGTTTTCAGGAACATTAGACATATAAAAATGAGGACATTTGAATCTCAAATTGGAAACTTTAAAGAACTATACCATAAGCATTAATCTAATTCAACCTAATTATTTCTAGAAACACACAAAAGCAAATACCCTATCCTTCTGAAAAATTCCATCACTGTTCCTGTCCTTGGCCATTCCTAGACTCATTTGGACATCAGCCAGGCATCTAGAAGTGTTGAAATGCTGATAAGCATTAACAAGACAAGTGACTCCATTCTAAGGGTATTATCCCATAAGTAAATTTCACAGAGACCAAGAAGGGAAGCTTGTCTTTTTGGATAATGTTGTATACAGACAAAATAAGAAAGCTGGACATTATGTAAGATTTATCACCAACACTGCAAAGTTTAGTACAAACAAGGAGTACTCCCTGGGTCTCAGCAGAGCGGTTCTTCAGTGTTCATAGGAAGTTAAATGTTGAGCAAATAAAGTATGCTAACGACTAGAATCAGATTCTTCCCTTATTTAGGCAAAAGTTAAGAAGTTTAGAATGCAGTGTGTAGGATGCTGTGAATATGTCCGCACTGAGTTAAGTCATCTCAAACTATTATTCCCACAGGCAGGCCAATTATCAGGGGATAATTGGACTGACAATGAGCATTCTGACTGGTCAAGAGGTCCCTCTGAGGCTACAGCACCCCTTTCCCTTATAAGGCTGTCCTCTGTGCCGAGAATGACATACTATAAATGGGACTTTAAAAAGAATGTAGCATTTCTGAGAAAAGTAAGTTTATGTTGATTAAAAATAAAGTGTTGAATACTAAACTTATTTAGTAATAATGAAACAAGAATACAGCTGTTTGGTAAAACACAATAGAGGTATTCAACTATTTTATTTGTTTTTTGTAAAATATGTCTGTTATATGAAAGTATTTTAACTATATTTAGAAAAATTGAAAAGAAAAAAGACCCATTCATGATCTTATCTCCCTAACAGAGGCAATTTAATAATTTAGAGTTTGAAATACATATTTCATGAAAAGTCAGTTGTAGCATTTGTATAAGCAATTATTCTGTTATTTACTATTATATGTTG
The DNA here is from genome assembly GCA_023783475.1 of Daubentonia madagascariensis. NCBI lineage: Eukaryota > Metazoa > Chordata > Mammalia > Primates > Daubentoniidae > Daubentonia > Daubentonia madagascariensis. Next base: position 7,989,831 of record JAKFHU010002390.1, read on the forward strand.
ACAGTAAACTCATTAAATGCTGTCTATGCCAACATGTTTAACTAAGTATTTTCTGCCTGGAATGTGCTTTTCTAGCCTCTTACAACAGTTAACTTCTACTTAATCTTTGACTTCAGCTTAATTTTCACTACCTTAGAAATAGTACTTCTATGACTTCCCTAAACCAAATGTTTATTATGGACTTTTACACATTGCCTCTTCCTAGCCCTTATCATTCTATGTGATTATTTGATTAATTTCCATCTCTTCCAGTAATGTCCATGAGGGTAAAGTGATTTTTCTTCTGCTTATATCCCCGAATAGCACCTTTCACATAATAGATGCTCAATAAGCAATCATTGAGTGAATGAATAAATCAATGAATCTAAACATTTTCTATATCCTTCTAGATTGTGATATGTGAAGGAAGAAGAGAAAATGGTTTGTGTACTGGCCTATCAACATAAATACATATAGCTAAGGATGGCATCTGCTCTGATTCTGTCGCCTCAGCACTCGATACTTTTATGTCATCAGCCAACTAGCCCTATCCTAAAGGAAAATAACACTCTTGTGAGTGACTATATAGGAAGAGAAATAAGAAAGCAGACAGAAAAAAAACAAACTGCTTAAAACTCCCCGTACAAATTGTCAATAATTGTTTACCTTTTATGTTGTTTTCCTTTGAATGGAAAAAAAATTTCTTCATGGCTTTCAAGATGGTTTCTGGTTTCATACACAGCTCCTCAGCTCAGAAAGGTTACAAACCTTAAAAATAAATTAAAAGCAACTCATTGTTTACTACCTGATTCCACTGAGTTCAAAATACAGAATAAAAAATAACCAACCATTTCCAACCTGAACTTTAAATCACAAACTTTGTCTCAAATGTCAGCTTAAATTTCTTTTAAACACTGCTCAACAACAACAAAAATAAATAAATGGGACCTGATCAAATTAAAAAGCTTCTGCACAGCCAAGGAAACTATCACTAGCGTGAACAGACAACCTACAGAATGGGACAAAATATTTGCTTGCTACACATCTGATAAAGGGCTGATAACCAGAATCTATACAGAACTTAGGAAAATCAACAAGAAAAAATTAAACAACCCCATTAAAAAATGGGCAGAGGACAGTAACAGAAACTTTTCAAAAGAAGACAGAATAATGGCCGGCAAACATATAAAAAATTGCTCAACTTCTCTAATCATCAGGGAAATGCAAATCAAAGCCACAATGAGATATCACTTAACTCCAGTGAGATTGGCTCATATCAAAAAATCCCCAAATAACAAATGTTGGCGGGGGATGCGGACAGAGAGGAACACTCATACACTACTGGTGGGACTGCAAATTAGTACAACCTCTATGGAAAGTAATATGGAGATACCTCAAAGAATAAAAGTAGAACTACCATTTGATCCAGCAATCCCACTACTGGGTATTTACCCAAAGGAAAAAAAGACATTCTATAATAAAGACATCTGCATGCGAATGTTTATAGCAGCACAATTCACAATTGCAAAGATGTGGAAACAACCCAGGTGCCCATCAATACACGAGTGGATTAATAAAATGTGGTATATGTATACCATGGAGTATTACTCAGCAATAAAAAACAATGGTGAATTAACACATCTGGTATTATCCTGGTTGGAGTTAGAGCCCATTCTTGAAGTGTCACAAGAATGGAAAAACAAGCACCACTGGTACTCACCATCAAATTGGTACTAACTGATCAACACTTACATCACACATGGCAATAATATTCATCAGGGAGTGGGTAGGTGGGAGGGGGGTGGAGGGGATGGGAAAAACTCTCACTGAATGGATGCGGGGAGCACAGTTTGGGGGATGACCACTATTGTAGCTCTGACACGGGCAGTGCATGGGCAATATATATAGCCAAAGTGTTGTACCCCCATAATATTCTGAAATAAAAAAAAAAAAAAAACACTGTTCAATATGTTGGCAACACTTACAAACCTCATTTTGTGTTTCAATGTTGCCTCAATTGCTACTATGATCTGAAGTCCCTTGGTTTACAGTATGAAAATTCCATTTTTTAAGGAATTAACAATTTCCTATTGTCTTTTATTATATATATTACAAGCCTAATTATAAATCCATTTGAAAATTAATTATATGTTTAATTACCTCTATATATTATGGCTTTATGTTTTACGGGAATATATGTTTAAAAATTCTGAAAAGTTAAATAATTTATTGACCTCTTTTCTTTCATCGGAATGTTATTTAGACAACTCAGCCACAGTATATATTTTTTTAATTAATAAACTTTGTTTTTTGGAAAAGTTTTAGGTTCAGAGAAAAATGGGGCAGGAAATACAGAGAGATTTTATATATTCCCTGTCCCCACCCATGCAAAACCTCCCCCACTATCAACATCCCACACAACGGTGGTACATTTGTTATCAACGATGAAGCTGTATTGACAGGTTATTATCATTCAAAGGCAATAGTTTACATTAGGGTTCACTCTTGGTGTTGTATATTTTGTGAATTTTGACAAATGTCTAATGACATATATCCATCATTGTAGTATCATAGAGAATAATTTCACTGCCCTAAAACTCTTCTGTGCTTCGTCTATTCATCCCTTCCGTCTCCTAACCCTTGGCAATCACTAATATTTTTACTGTCTCTGTAACATTTCCTTTTTTGGAATGTCATCTAGTTTGAATTATACAGTATGTAGACTTTCAGACTGGCTGCTTTCATTTAGTAATATCTATTTAAGTTTCCTCCATGTCTTTTCATAGCATGATAGCTTACTTTTTTACCACTACAGTATTATTCCATTGTCTGGATACACCACAGTTTATTTATCAATTCCTAGTGAATGTCCTAGTGAAGGACATCTTTGTTGTTTCCAAGTTTGGGCAAACTTGGAATTATAAGTGAAATTGCTATAAACATGCATATACAGGTTTTTATGTGGACATGAGGTTTCATTTATTGGATAAATATCAAAGAGCACTATTGCTGGATTGCATGGTAAGAATATGATTAGTTTTGTAAGAAACTGCCAAACTGTCTTCCAAATTTCCAAATCCATAATAATGCTTCCAAAGTGGTTGTATCATCTTACATTCCCACAAACAATGAATGAGAGTTCTTGTTGCTCCATATCCTCATCAGTTTTTGGTTGTGCCAGGGCTTTGGATTTTGGCCATTCTTATAGATATATAGTGGTGTCTCATTATTGTTTTAATTTGCAATTTTCAATGACATATGATGCCGAACATCTTTTCGTATGATTACTTGCCATCTGTATATCTTCCTTGGGAGAGTTTGTTCAGGTCTTTTGCCCAATTTGTATTCAGACTGTTTATTTTCTTATCCTTAAGTTTTAAGAGTTCTTATTATATTTTGGATAACAGTCATTTATCAGATGTGTCTGTTGCAAACATTTTCTCCCAGTCTTCAGTTTGCCTTCGCATTCTCTTTAAATTTTTGTTCACAGAGAAGTTTTTAATTTTAATGAAGTACAGCATATCAATTATTTATATCATGCATTATGCCTTTTGTATTTAAATAGTCATTGCCATACCTGAAGTCATATAGGTTTTATCTTATGTTATGTTCTAGGAGTTTCAAGTTTTGCATTTTACATTTCAGTCTATGATTCTTTTCAAGTGAATTTTTGTGAAAGATGTAAGGTCCATTCCTATATTTACTTTTTTGCATGTGAGTGTTCTGTTGCTCCACCACCACTTGTCAAAAAGACTGTCTTTGCTTGATTATATTTCTTTTGATCCTTTGTTAGAGATCAGCTGACTATAGTGGTGTGGGTCAATTTCTGAGCTCTCTATTCTGTTCCACTGATCTATCTGTCTATTCTTTTGCTAATACCACACCCTCTTTATTACTGTAAGTATTGTGCAGTTGGGGAGTGTGAGTTCTCTGACTTTGTTCTTCTTCAGAATTGAGTTGATTATTCTGAGTCTTTTATCTCTCCGTATAAACTTTAAGATCAGTTTGTCAATATCCAAAAAAGAAAAAAATGTACTGGGATTTTGATTTGGATTGCATTGCATCTATACCACGTTGGGATGAACTGATATCTTGACAATATTGAGTCTTCCTATGCGTGGACGTGGAATATCTCTCCATTTATTTAGATTTTTAAAATTTTTCATCAGAGTTTTCTATTAATAGTTTTATTTGTAGAAATCTTGTACATATTTTGTTATATTTATACTTAAGTATTTCATTTGTTTAATGCTAACTTAAATGGTAATGTGTTTTTAATTTCAAATTCCACTTTTCATTGGTGGTATGTAGGAAAGTGATTGACTTTTATGTATTAAATTTGTATGCTGAAACCTTGCTAAAATTGCTTATTAGTTTCAGGAGTTTTTTTTCCTTTGGTTCTTTTGAATTTTCTAAATAGATAATCATGTAATCTGTGAAAAAAGTCAGTTTTATTTCTTCTTTCCCTGTCTGAATACCTTCTATTTCCTTTTCTTATTTTACTGCATTAGCCAGGACTTCCAGTACAATGTTGAAAAGCAGTGGTGAGAGGGGGAATCCTTATCTCGTTCCTGATCTAAGTGGGACAGCTTTGAGTTTCTCATCACTAAGTATTATGTTAGCTACAGTTTTTTGTAGATGTTTTTATCAAGCGGAGGAAGTTCCCCTTTATTCCTCGTTTGCTGAGAGTTCTTATCATGAATGGGTGTTGGATTTTGTCATATGATTTTTCTGCATCTATTGATATGATCATGTGATTTTTATTCTTTAGCCTGTTGATGTGGTGGATTACATTAACTGATTTTCAAATGTTGAACCAACTTTGCATAACTGGGATAAATCTCACTTGGTTATGGTGCACAACTCTTTTTGAATACTATTGGATTTGATTTGCTACTATACTTTTGAGAGTTTATACGTCTATATTCATGAGAGATATTCATCTGTAGCTTTCTTTACTTGTGATTCCTTTTTCTGGTTTTGGTATTAGAGTAATGCTGGTTTTATAGAATTAGTTCATGAGTAGTCACTTTGCTTCTACCTTCTGGAAAAGATTATAGAGAATTGGTATAATTTCTTTCCTAAATGTTGGTAGAATAGATATAGATATAGGACTATTAATAGATATAGGACTATTCACATTGCCTTTTTCTTCTTGTGTGAATTTTGGCAGATGTGTCCTTCAAGGAATTGGTCAATTTCATCTATGCTGTCAAATTTGTGGATGTAGAATCGCTCATAATATTCCTTTATTATCTTTTTAATATGAATTGTATCTATAGGAATGTTCCTTCTTTCATTTCTAATATTAGTATTTTGTATCTTCTGTCTTTTTTCTTGATTAGCCTGTCTAGAAGCTTATCAATTTTATTGGTCTTTTCAAAGAAACTTCTTTTAGTTTCATTGATTTTCTCTATTGATTTCCTGTTTTTAATTTTATTGATTTTTGCTCTAGTTTTTATTTCTTTTCTCCTGCTTATTTTGGACTTAATTTACTCTTCTTTTTCTACTTTTCTCAGGTGTAAGTTTAGATGATTGATATTAGATCTTTCTTCTTTTCTAATATACACATTCAATGCTATAAATTTCCCTCTAAGCACTGCTTTTGCTACAACCCACACGTATATTGGTAAGTTGTATTTTTATTCTCATTTTGTTCAAAATATTCTCTACTTTCTTAAGAGATTTCTTCTTTGAACCAATTGTTATTTGAAAGTATGTTGTTTAATCTCCATTATTCTGAGATTTTTCTAGCTATCTTTCTGTAATTGGTTTTTAGTTTAATTCCATTGTGGTTTGGGAACAGACATTGCATGATTTCTGTTCTTTTAAATGTGTTAAGATGTGTTTTATGGCCAAGAATGTGGTCTATCTTGGTGTTCCATGTATGCTTGAGAAGAATGTGCAATCTGTTGTTGAATGAAGTAGTTTATAGATTCAATTATATCCAGTTGATTGATGGTGCTGTAGAGTTCTACTATGCCCTTACTTATTTTCTGCTTGCTAGATTAGTCCATTTATGATAGAGGTGTGTTAAAATCTCCAACTGTAATAATGCATCCATCTATTTCTCCTTGCAGTTTTATCACTTTTGTCCTCATGTATTTGGACACTCTGTTGTTAGGCACATACACATTAAAGATTGTTATTTTTTCTTGAAGTATCAGCCCCTTTATCATTATGTAATGCTTCTCTTTATCCCTGATAACTTTCCTTGCTCTGAACTCTGCTTTGTTTGTAATTGATATAGCTATTCCCACTTTCTTTTGATTAGTGTTAGTATGGTATATCTTTCTCCTTCCCTTTACTTTTATTCTACATGTGTCCTTATTTTAATGTGGGTACTTTATAGGCAACGTATAATTAGGTCTTGTTTTTTGATCCACTCTGACAATCCTTGCCTTTTAATTGGTATATTTAGACCCCTGATGTTTAAAGTGATTATTGATATAGGCTGATTAATATTTACCATAATTGTTACTGATTTCTGTATTTATTGCCTTTGTTCTTTGCTCCTATTTTTGCCTTCCATACTTATTCCGTCTTTTGTGGGTTTAATTTAGCATTTTATATGATTCCATTTTCTTCTTTTCTTAACATATAATTACAATTCTTTTTCTTAACTTTTTTTGTGATTGCCCTAGAGTTTGCAATATATGTTTATAACTAGTCCAAGTTCATTTTCAAATAACACTATAATAATGTCTCATGTGTAGTGCAAGTACCATATGACAAGAAAATATTCCTAAATCCTCCCTCCAGTCCCTTCTATTATTGCTGTCATTCATGCATAGGCATATATTTATACATAAACACATAATCAAATACATTATTGATATTATTATTTTGAGCAAACTAATGTTTATTAAGTTAACTAAGAATTTAAAAATTTTTTAATTTTACTTTGAGTTATTCTTTCTCCGATGCTATTCCTTTATTTACATAGATCCAAGGAATATGTCATATTCCTTCTTTTAAAGAATTTCTTTTTAACATTCCTTGCAAGGCAAGTCTACTGACAACAAATACTCTTTAGTTATGTTTTCCTGAGAAAGTCTTTATTTCTCTTTCACTTTGGAAGGATAGTTTCACAGGGTCAGAATTCTTAGTTGGCATTTTATTTTTTCTCTCAACACTTTAAATATGTCACTCTACTCTCTTAATGCTTTCATGGTTTCTGAAGAGAAGTTGAATGTAATTCTTATCTTTGCTCCTCTATAGGTAATGTATTTTTTCCTCTCTGGTTTTTTTCAAGATTCTTTCTTTATCATTCATTTCCTAAAGTTTGAATATGCTATACCCAGGTGTATTTTTTTGTCGTTTGTTCTCTATAGTGCTATGATTAGGTTTCAATGTTTTACTAAGCCTGTGCTGCTGGACTGTGAACTTCACCAATGCTTCTCAGTTTACCCTCCTCCCTCTTAGATGAGACAGGATGACTAGAGAGGGGTGGAGTTGGATATTTCCCTTCCCCCAGGTCTGGTAGGTTCTGAAATAACCCCAAGAGATTAGGCTCTGATAAAAAAAATTTCTCCTGAGGGCAGGCCTTGTTAAGAAGAATAGAATGCTCTGGCATATTTCAAAATGGTTCCTTTTCCCCTCTACATGCTAGAAGCATAAGAGGATTTTTCTCCAGCGTTCCCTGTGAGGACCTAGTGGAGCTCTTGGAGGTATAATTTACCTAGGACTGGATCCCCCTGGAGTTTTTAACCCTCAGACTTGTCCCCACAGAGCCTCCAGCAACTTGTCAATTACAGTTTAAGTTTCCCCACCCTGCCACTAGTTGCCAGGAGCTTTCCTCTTGTGTGTTTCTGCTCTGGTAAGTTGTGATTCTCCATATCTGCCTGTCTGTCTCTCTAGTTTGAGGGGCAGTGGTAATGCCACTCCTGTGACAGATAAGAAGAGTTGATCTTTCAGTTTCTTCGACTTTTTTTACTTGTTTAAATGAAGTCATGACTTCTAAGCTCCTTACCTGCCAGATCAGAAACCCTACCATTTTACTTGGGCAGACAAGTAAATTGAGGCTCAGAAAGAAATATTTACTAATATAGTTAAATCTTCAAGGTATAAAGATATTTGGAGACACACTGAGTAGTTTCTTAGCCAGGACATAAAGAGGTCTCATGAAAAGAACTTTCTCTTAAATAGACTTGGCACCCATGGGGCTGGGGCAAAGACGCTTTGTTTATTTACTAAACCTGTCTACATAATTAGACAGTTACTTCTCCTAGCCTTTGAGCCACCACTGGCAGGAGTCACAAAGGAACACAGTAGCTCCACAGATGAGATTGCTTTTCACATGACTTCCAGGTCAACAGGACAGGAGTTCAAAGAGGGCCCCTGAATTTGGAGTATTCAAGGAAGATGTCCATCCTCCCACCTTGCAAAAATTTCAACCTCACTTTCACTATTTACCTTTTTGGTGCTGATTATTTTGCCTTTTCCACAGTAAACATAAAATGTGAAGGGTGCTCCTTGATCCTGAAAATTCTTACCCCCCAAGATCTTATGATCAGAAGGCAATCCTCCTGCTTTAACCACACCTGCTCATTCCCTCTACTGCTTCTCTCTTTATTTTTCTCAATAGCACTATTACCATATGATGTTAAACACACACACACACACACACACACACACTTTACCTCCCCTCCTTGGCCCCTAGAATATAAGCTGTATGAGGTCAGGAACTGTATCACTTTTGATCACCATTGTATCCAGGGCCTAGAATAGTGCCTAGCATACAACGGGTTTGCAAATATTTATTGAATGAATGATTCCCTATCAATTGAAAAGGATTTTTAATCAAATTGACTCTATGTCTAAGATGTCAATCAGTTTGGATAGTTTAAAGACTCAATTGACTTATTTTATTTGACTAGCAAATGCATTCAGTCAAAATGTCATTATGCAGGTATAATTTTTATGATAGCTTCTCACTAATATAATTATATGTAAAGTTATTTGCATTTCCCAAAAATGTATGCCCAATAATCCAATGTGCTCAAGCTCTAAAACAAAATATGTAGCAGAATTAACTAAAGGAGGTTTAGTAATGTTTGAAATATTATCATACTAATATAGAAATGGTCATTCTGTATAAAATTTTAAATATTTTAGTAAAATAAAATGTTATGGATAGAAAATAAAATACTAAAATCTTAAAAACTTGTTATCTCTGGGTGGTACAATTGCGAGTTATTATTTTCTTCTTTATACTTTTTGATGCTTTCCAAATTTTCTACAATGAATATGTATTAATTTTATAATAAGTATAAATGTTATTTAAAACAAAGAATATTTTAGCATCCTGAAGGTAAAAATATAAATCACCCCATAAAATTAAAGATAGAAATGTTAGAATAGTATATTCTTTTATTTATCTTAATACGTAGATTACATATGTGGAAGATTTTTGTCACCTCTGTGTTGATTACTAGTTCTGAAACTATTTACTCCTCAAGGTGAATGACTTTAATTGTTTTTATATCCTTTCTTGTTCCTTGATGTAATACTTTTGATTAGCATTAATTTTCTTGAACTTTTTTCTACTTCATGTGAATTAAGTAATTTTTTATTAATAAAACTATTTTTGGAACATTTTCAGATTTATAGAAGAATCATGAAGATAGTACAGATTTCCCATAAACTCTCTACCCATTTGCCCCTGTCATTAACATCTGATGTTAATATAGTACATCTGTTTCAATTAATTGATATTTATAGAACATTTTAACTAAAGTCCATACTTTATTTAGATTTCTTTAGTTTTTACCCAATATCTTTTTCTTTGTTGTTTCAGAATCCCAGCCAATATATGGTGTTACATTTAGTTATCATGTCATCTTAGGCTACTCTTCACTATGACAGTTATCAGAGTTCTCTTGTTTTTTATGACCTTGGCAATTTTGAGGAGTACTGATTAAGTATTTTGTAAAATTCCCCTCCACTGGGATTTTTTCTGATGACCTCTCATCATTAGACTGGGGTTGTGTCTTTTTGGGAGGAAGACCGCAGAAATGCCATTTTCATCTCATCATGTCAATGGCACATACTAAAGTATCAACATGACTTATCACTGTTGTTGTTGACCTTGATTATCTGGACAAGATAGTGATTTTCAGATTTCTCCCCTGTAAAGTAATTACTCTTATATCTTTCCATACTGTACTTTTTGGAAGGGAATCACTATGCATAGCCCTCACGTAAAGTCTAGAGAATTGTGCTCTATCTACTTGAGTGTGAAGCATCTACACAAATTATTTGGAATTCTTCTACAAGGGATCTTTGTCTTTTTCCCCCATTTCTTTATTAAATTATTTATTTATCTCAGTAAAGATTCATGGATATTTATTTTATATTTTGGTTAAAATCCAATCTGCTTTATTTATTTTTTTGCTCATTTTTCTATCCACGCTCTTTGAGAACTCTTTCCAATGGATCCTGTGTCTCTTTGACAGACTCCCATCAATGCATGTTTGTGTGTGTATGTTTGTGTGCTGAGCAGCATTTCCCTGCTTTGAGGTGATCCAGGCTCATCTTCTATATTTCCTGTCCCAAACCTACAATCAGTCATTTCTCTATGGAACTCTGATTCCTTTTATTGGAAAACAGTACTAGAAACTAAGACCTGGATACTAGGTATACTCTTTTCTAATGAAGTGTCATTTCTTTGAGACACTGTCAGCTGACAGAGGAAAGAAATACATCTTTGCATACTCATCCATGTATATACAGGTATCTATACTTGTTACTGTGTACAACCATTTGTATCTATACAAAGCTAAACATGAGTTCATACTGATGTCTCCAACTCTAACCCATTACCACACTGATCATTCTAACCTCCTCCCTTTGCTTATTTGTAAATTCCCATTCCAACAGTGAGATATCTGTCTCCCACAATCCACTATCCACTTACTTAATTATTCAATTCCAGTATACATATATAGCAGTATCAGAATAGTTAACCTGTACTCTCATGAGAAAAAACTTTATCAGGGTATAGTGATTATGCACAGTTCTTTTGCCTTTAGTCTTAAGACTTCACTCATCTACAGAATTACTTAAGCAAGCACATTTTCTCTCCACCACCTTCAGTGAGGTTGTTTCATATATTTGCAATGAGGTTATATTTTTTGTCACATACTGCATTCCATCCTGAGATCGCAGAATCTCCTAAGTGATATTTAAAATTTGCGTGTGTTATTTAACTCTTAGTACTGTACTCTTCTTTGGGTTTTGACAAATGTGTAATATTATATATCCAGAATTAAAGTATTATACTAAATAGTTTTACCACACTATAAAGCTCCTGTACTTCACCTATTTATTTCTTTCCCCTCCCTCCCTGAAACCACTGATCTTTTTACTGTCTCCATAGGTTTGTCTTTTCCAAAATGTCATATAATTGGAATCATATAGAATGTATTCTTTACAGACTGGCTTCTTTGACTTAAAAATATGCATTTAAGATTCATCCACATCTTCTCATGGCTTGATAGTGTATTTCTTTTTATCATTGAACAATATGCCATTTTGTAGATATACCACAGTTTGTTTATTAATTTACCTATTGAAGGACATCTTCGTAGCTTCCAGGTTCTGGTGACAATGAAAAAGATTTTACAAACATTCCTGTGCAAGCTTTTGTATGGACATAAGATCGTAAAAAGGTCAGGCAACAATTGCTGGATCCTGTGGTAAGACATTTTTAACATTATAAGAAACTGTCTAAATGCCTTCCAAATTGATTGTACCATTTTGCATTCCCACAAGTGATGAAATGACCATTCCTGTTTGACTTCACATACTCATTGCCATTTGTTATTGCTTGGGCTTTTTGTTTTGTTTTATTTTTTGTTTTTGTTTTGCTCTTTCTACTAGGTGTGTATGTAGTGGTATCATATTGTTGTTCTAATTTGGAATTTCCTAATGATAAATGATGTTAATCCTTTTTCACGGGCTTACTTGCCATCTGTATATCTTCTTTGGTGAGATATCCTTTTTTATTTTTGAATTAGAATGTTTGTTTTCTTATGGATTGAGTTTAGGAGTTATTTCTATATTTGGGATACAAGTTCTTTTCAATTATGTGTTTTGCAAATATTTTGTCTTGGCCTATGACTACCATTATTATTCTCTTAATAGAGTTGAATTCAATTTGCTAATATTATCTTGAGAATTTTTGCATCTATATTCATGAGAAATATTGGTCTGTTGTCTCCTTTACTTGTAACATCTTTCTTTGGCTTTGGTATAAGGGTAATGCTGGCTTCATAGAATGAATTAAAAAGTGTTCCTACTGCTTCTATCTTCTAGAAGAGATTGTAAAGAATTGGTATAATTTTTTTCATTAAAGGTTTGCTCAGAGTAAACCCATCCAGGTCTGGTACTTTCTATTTTGGAAGGTTATTAATCATTGATTCAATTTCTTTAATAGATGTAGGTATATTCAAATTAGATAGTCTCCTTGTGTGAGTTTTGGTAATTTGTTGTTTTCAAGGCATTTGTCTATATCTTATAAAGTATCAATTTGAGGAGCAAAAAGTTGTTAATAATATTCCTTAATTATTCTTTTGATGTCTATGGGACCAATAATGGTGACACCTCTTTCATTTCTGATACTGTGAATTAGTGTATTCTTTATTTTTTTCTTGGTTAACCTGCCTACAGGTTTATCAATTTTATTTATCATTTCAAAGAAGCAGCTTTGGGTTTTATTGATTTTTCTCTATTGTTTTCTGTTTTTAATTTCATTTATTTCTGCTCTAATTTATATTATTTCTTTCCTTCCACTTGATTTCGGCTTGTATTGGTTTTCTTTCTCTAGTTTCCCAAGGTAAAAGCTTAGATGATTGATTTTGGATCTTTCTTCTTTTCTGATACATTCATTTAACACTACATATTTCCCTCTAAGCACTGCTTTCACTGCACCTCACAAATTTTGATAAGTTGCATTTTCATTTTCAGTTAGTTAGGAATATTTAAAAATTTCTCTTGGAATTTCTTTTTTGACCCAATTGTTATTTAAAAGGGTGTTGTTTAATCTCCAAATATTTGGGAGATTTCTAGTTATTTACCTGTTATTGAATTCTAGTTTAATTCCATCATGGTCTGAGAACATATCCTATATGATTGATTTATTCTCTTAGATTTTTTAAGGTATGTTTTATGACCGAGAATATGGTTACCATGAAGAATATTCCACACAATCTTGGGAAGAATGTATATTCTGCTAGTGCTAGATAGAATATTCTACAAATGTTAATTACATTAAGTTGATTGATAATGCTATTCACTTCAAATATATCTTTACTGATTTTCCACCTGCTTGGTCTGTCAATTACTGACAAAAGGGTTAAGTCTCCTAACAGTGGGTTTGTCTATTTCTCTTTGCAGTTTTATCAATTTTTGTATCGCATATTTCAATGTGTTGTTGCTGAGGTACAAAAACATTAATAATTGTTATATCTGCTTCAAGAATTGACTCCTTTCTCATTATATAATGCCTGTCTTTTCCTGGATAATTTTTCTTGTTCTGAAGTCTGCTATATCTGAAATTAATATACCTGCCCTGGCTTTTAGTGATTAGTGTTATTATGGTATTCTTTCCATTCCTTTACTTTTTAAATTTTTAAAATTTTTAAAATTTTTATTTTTAATTATAATGAGTACATAATAGTTGTATATCTTTATAGGGTACATGTGTGGTTTTCATACAGGCATACAATATCAATTAATCAAATCAGGGTAAATGGGGTATCTATCACCTCAAACATTCATCATTTCTTTTTGTTAGGAACATTCCAATTCCACTCTTTTAGTTATTTTAAAATATACCCTATCTTATTGTTGATTATAATCACTTTGTTGTGCTATCAAATATTGTTCATACTATCCAACTATCTAACTATATTTTTACACCCATTAACCATCCCCACTTTTTCCTTCCCTCCCCACTACTCTTCCCAGCCTCTGGTAATCATCATTCTACTCTTTGTCTCCATGAGATCAATTATTTTTAGTATTTAGCTCGCACATATGATTGAGAACATGCAAGATTTGTCTTTCCATGCTTGGCTTATTTCACTTAACATAATGCTCTTCAGTTCCATCCATGTTGCTGCAAATGGCAAGGATTTTACTCTTTTTTGTGGCTATATGATATTACATTGTGTATATGTACCAAAATCTCTTCATTCATTCATCTGTTATTGATGGACATTTGGTTGATTCCAAATCTTAGCTATTGTGACTATTGCTGCAATAAACATGGGAGTGCAAACATCTTTTCGATATAATGATTCCCCCTCCTTTGGATGTATACCCAGCAGTGGGATTGCTGGGTCGTATGGTAGTTCTATTTTTAGTTTTTTGACGAACCTCCATATTGTTCTTCAGAGTAGTTACACTAATTTACATTCTTAACAACAGTGTATGAGGGTTCCCTTTCTCTGCACCCTCGCCAGCATTTGTTATTGCCTGTCCATTCCTTCACTTTTAAACTATCTAATTATTTATATTTAAAGTGGATTTCTTCTAGACACCATATAGTTAGGTCTTTTTTTTCTTTTGATCTAACAATTCCTGTCTTTTAATTGGTATATTTTGACCATTGATATTTAAAATGATTTTTATATAGGTAGATTTATAACTATCACATTTCTATTTTCTATTTATTGCATTTGTTGTTTCTTTTTTTCCTTCTTTTATTGCTTCCTCTGGTTTTAGTGGAGCATTTTATATGACTCCATTTCATTCCTTTCTTCACTCATAAATTACATTTATTTTCAGAAAATTTTATTGGTTACCCTAGAGTTTTTCATATACTCTTTTAACTAATCTATGTCCACCTTCAAATAACAATATACTACTCAATATGTATTTTAGAAACCTTGTAACAGAGTTTCTCCTCCTGCCCATTGTAATATTGCTGTGATTCATTCATTTATCTAAGGGCTATAATCACACAATACATTGTTACTATTATTACTTCAAATAAACAGTTATCTTTCTGATTAAGATAAGAAAAATAAAAATTGTAATTGTATTTAATGCCTTTACTCCTTCTCTGATGTTCTTCCTTCCTTTATTTAGATGAGAGTTTCTGAACTATGTCATTTTCCTTTGCCTGAAAGAATTTTTCTAAGTATTTCTTGGAGGGCAGGTCTATTGATGATAAATTTTCTCAGTTTTTATTTGAGAAATTCCTTGTTTTGCCTTCACTTTTGGAGAATAATTTCACGTCATATAGAATTCTAGGTCGCATTTTGCTCTTTCTTTCAACACTTTAAATATTTCACTTTACTGTCTTCATTAGCATAGTTTTAAAAGGGAAGTCTGCTATAATTTTTACCTCTTTTTTGCTATAAGTTTTATCTTTTTCTGCTGACTTCTTTCAAAATTTTCTCTTTGTTTTTGTTTTACTGCAATTTGATTATAATATGCCCAGATGTTTGGGTATTTATCATGTTTGGAGTACTCTGAGCTTCCTAGATCTATGGTTTGGTGTATGCCGTTAATTATGGAAAATCCTCAGCCATTTTTACTTCAAATGCTTCTTCTGTCCCTTTCTCTCTTTCTTCTCCTTCTGATAGCCCCATTGTACGTAAATTAAACTTTTTGTAATTATCCCACTCTTATTGACCCTTCTGTTCTTTTTAAAAATTATTATTCTTTTTTCTTTTTGAATTTCTGTTTGGAAAGTTTATAATAAATTTATACAATATATAAAAATAAATAAAGTTTTTAAATTTTATATTATACACACATATATAAAAATTAAGTTAACTTATTTTTTCTTAGCTAATGAGCCCTTGTAAGGCATCTTTCATTTCTGTTACAGTGGCTTTGATATCTAGCATTTCCTTTTGATTTCTTTCCTATAGTTTCCATCTTCCTGCTTAGTTTACCCATCTGTCCCTGTATGCTGTCTACTTTTTTTACTGAATCCTGAACATATTAGTCATACTTATTTTAAATTGCCTGATAATTCCAACATCTGTGTCATATCTGAGTCTGATCTGATGCTTGCTATGTCTTTAGATTATTTTCTCTTGCCTTTTAGCATGCCTTGTAATTTTTTGTTGAAAAGTAAGATATGATGTATCAGGTAGTAGGAACTGAGGTAAGAAGGCCTTTAATGTGAAGTTTTATGTTAATGTGGTTAGGAGTAGGGCTATGTTTAATGTTTATTGTAGCTGTAGGTGCCAGAGACTTCAAATTCCTATAGCAGTCCTCATTTTTGTCTCCCCTATTGTTTGGCATCCCTAAGAACTCCTTCTTAGGTTAAATCTGTTTTACAGCTCTTTGAGGTATAATACACTAATATTATAATCAATCTTTATTAATGTGATGGTAAAAAGTTGAGAATAAAAACATTCTACAATATTGTGATTACATCTCAGTCTTTTAGTGGGTCTGTGGACCTGAAACTTCACAAGTTACAGTTGTCAGATTTTTGTTCCCCTTAGTTGTTACAAGAAGGCCAGAGGGTGCTAGAGCGGCTAGAGTGGCAGCAGGAATGTCTTTGCCTCAGGTAGATAAGGCTCTGGTAAAGGCTTCCCCCTGGAGAGGAGCCCTTTGTTGCGGAGAAAGCTCTAGGAGTATTTCACAATGGCTACTTTGTCTCTTTCCTGACCAGAGTTAGGAGGGAATTTTCTTGACTCTTCCAGGTGAGAATCTAGCATGGCTCCTGGAAGTAAAACAAAAAAAAAGTACTGTGGGAGCTGCAGTGGGGAGGGGGCCTGAAGTTGCAGTCCCCAGGAATTTCTCACCATTGTGCTACTCTGCTCTCAACCTCCCACAATTCATTAAAATTACCATGTAAGTTTTCCTACCAGCTTATGATTCCAGTGGCTTCTTCTCCAAGAAAGGAGACAAGAACTGTGGCTCCACATTTGCCTGTCTCTCTGGATAATAATAAAAATCAATAAAATCAATCAATAAAAATCACTGATTTTCAGTTTGTTCAAAAATGTTCTGGTAATTAAGAATGGGGGTGAAAACTTCCAAGCTTGTTACATGTCAGAGCTTGCAATGATTAATTTTATGTGTCAACTTGACTGCGTTAAGGGATGCCCAGATAACATTATTTCTGGATGTGTCTGTGGGGGTGTTTCTGGAAGAGATTAGCATTTGAATCTGTAGACTGAGTAAAGAAGATCTGCCCTCTGCAGGGTGAGTGGGCACCATCCAAACCATGGAGGACCCAAATAGAACAAAAAGGCAGAAGAAGGATGAATTTACTCTCTCTGTTTGAGCTGAAACATCTACCTTCTCCTGCCCTCAGACATCAGAGCTCCTGGTTGTCAGGCCTCTGGATTCAGACCAGGAATTACACCATTGGCTCTCCTGGTTCTCAGGCCTTTGGACTCAGACTGAATTATACCACTGGCTTTTCTTCTGCAGCTTGCAGACAGCAGATCATGGGGCTTCTCAGCTTCCATAATCACATGAGCCATTTCCCATAATAAATCTCTCTCTCTCCATATATATATAGAATGTATATATGTGTATATGTGTGTGTGTGTGTGTGTATATATACACACACACACACACACACAACCAAAAAAATCTATTGGTTCCATTTCTCTGGAGAACCCTGACTAATAAAGAGCTGAAATCAGAAGTCTAATTTCTTTTTATTTTTAAACACCATAATCATGACACCTAAAACAGCCCATTTTTTCTAAAGGCAGTCATTGATAAACTATTTTGCTTACACAAAATCTCTATATCTCTGACATTAAGTAGCCAAGTCTCTACTTTTCTCATAAACACAAGCATCCATGGATAGGCTTGCCTTTTTTAAGCCTTTAGTGGAAAACCATGTGCCAGGGGAAATATTAGTCCTGGAGTCATTCTCAAGACTCTGGAAACCCCCACATGTAAAAAAAAATTGATATCATCATCCTCCAAGTTTTTGTTTCACTGCTTTTAAAAGTAGTGAAATATATGCCACAATATGTCTCATTCTAAAGGTTGAAAATTTTATGCTATGACTATAATGACATCATTCTGCCTCCCACAGAAAGCTTTTGCTTGGAGAATTCAGCAAGAGAACAAAATTAACAGGAAACGTCACTTTCACACACACAGATGGAAAAATGTTAACATCTCCTGAATTCTATGACAGTCTCCTTGATGGGAACATATATGTCACTATAGCACACCAACGACGTGCAAACACATCTTATGAGCAGGTGCTAAACTGAGGTCATTGCTGGAAGATAGGAGTTTTGGCAGCACTGAGAACAAAAGATTCCTCCTAGGTGCAGTTTCAAGCTAAGAAATAAGAATCATATGTAAGAAATGTTCCAGGAAGGATAAAACTTCAGGATGCTTTGGTGACAATATACAGAAAAGGCCTTTTATTATTTCTGTTCAACCTTCATTTTGCAGATCATGCAGAAATCCTGCTCCTTAATTAAAATTTTTGTGGAATAAAATCAAAATTTTATACTAAATAATCCTAATAATGCTATGATTTTTCCAATATGAAAAAGATATGTATAACCTTTGCCCTCCTTGAGGCCTGACAACGTAAGAGTGAATTATGAAAACTGTACAGAAATATCTGGCAGATTCATTTTGCTCAAAAGTTCTCTACATACTTCTGCACCTCTAACATGTATGACCATGTTTCCAATATTCCAAGAACGGTTAAGAATGACTGAAATTTGTTCAGAAGAGCAGTTTAAAACATACATGGTCATTTCTATATCTAGAGAGAATGTTTTAATGTGAGTTTCATATACACAAAATAGAGGAAAGATTCTTTTCTTTGCCACGAGTAAACCTAAGAATGTTTTCTTTCTGAATGTTCACAGAGCTATAGAATACGAGTCAGAAGTGAATTATTTTGTGGAAATAAAAGACAAATGGGATCTATACAATTTATAGGGACAAGAAAGAAACATTCTTAATCAGAGCATGGGAAAGGTTTATAAGGACATTAAACATTAATAGCCTATCAACTTGAGTTATTGTTCAAAGAATTAAATATGAAATCAAAATAATTACCCTAATCTAATTTCTCTTTTATTCCAGTCCAACCCACCTCCCCGCACATACACACACACACACATACTCTGCATACACCTAAATATGCAAATATCCTTTCCTAGTACTCCACTACATTAATTATCTCCTCTCTATTGCCTTTGCAATTCATTTCTTTCTTCTATCTCCTTCCTTTAACCTAGCGAATCATTTTTCTGAACTCTAACTCTTTCTTATACCTTTAACATCTAAAATGGTGGAAAATTTGTTACCATTAGACAATCAAACACACACCGAATCCAGTAAGTGGTGGCAAAATTTCTTTACTTTTTCCTTTTTAAGTGGATCTTAATCCATATATGTCTCTCCTTGGAGGTACATGAGAAAAGTCCCTTTTCTAATCTTTCTTTCTCTTTTGTCATGCTTCCTCAATGCCCCACCCAGTATCCCAAGTCTTCTTTTCTCAAATTGCATCATCACATGATGGGGAATACTAGGAGTAAGAGGGAGCCATGGGAGATGAGGCCAGAGCAATAGTAAGGTCATTTGTGTTAAGGAGTTTGGACTTGACTCTTTGGGTTAGTGTCTTTTATTTTACTGATTTTTTTTTTAATTTCAGAATATTATGGGGGTACAAACACTTTGGTTACATATATTGCCTATGCACTGCCCACTTCAGAGCTACAATTGTGAACATCCTCCAAACAGTGTGCCCCACATCCATTAGGTGTGACTTTTCGCATCCCTTCCACCCGCCTCCCACCTGCCCATGCCCTGATGAATGTTATTTCCATAAGTACTGATCAGTTGGTACCAATTTTATGGTGAGTACCAGTGGTGCTTGCTTTTCTATTCTTGTGATACTTCGCTTTGAAGAATGGGCTCTAGCTCCATCCGGGATGATACCAGATGTGTTAATTCACCACTGTTTTTTACTGTTGAGTAATACTCCATGGAATACATATACCACATTTTATTAATCCACTCATGTATTGACAGGCACTTGGGTTGTTTCCACATCATTGCAATTGTGAATTGTGCTGCTATAAACATTCGCATGCAGATGTCTTTATTATAGAATGTTCTTTTTTCCTTTGGGTAAATACCCAGTAGTGGGATTGCTGGATCAAATGGCAGTTCTACTTTTAGTTCTTTGAGGTATCTCCATATTACTTTCCATAGAGGTTGTACTAATTTGCAGTCCCACCTGCAGTGTATGAGTGTTCCTATCTGTCCACATCCCCGCCAACATTTCTTGTTTTGGGACTCTTTGATATAAGGCAATCTCACTGGAGTTAAGTGATATCTCATTGTGGTTTTGATTTGCATTTCCCTGATGATTAGAGAAGTTGAAAATTTTTTTATGTGTTTACTGGCCATTATTCTGTCTTCTTTTGAAAAGTTTCTGTTCATGTCCTTTGCCCATTTTTTAATGGGGTTGTATGATTTTTTTCTTGTTGATTTTCCTAAGTTCTGTATAGATTCTGGTTATCAGTCCTTTATCAGATGTGTAGCATGCAAATATTTTCTCCCATTCTGTAGGTTGTCTGTTCACTCTAGTGACAGTTTCCTTGGCTGTGCAGAAGTTTTTAATTTGATCGGGTCCCATTTATTTATTTTTATTACTACTGTGATTGCTTTGAGGATCTTCTTCATAAATTCTTTGCCTAGGCCAATATCTCTAAGTGTTTTTCCAATGTTTTCTTCTAGAATTCTTATGGTTTCATGTCTTAGGTTTAAGTCTGTTATCCATTGTGAGTTAATTTTTGTGAGAGGTGTGGATCTAGTTTCAGTCTTCTACATGTGGCTATCCAATTTTCCCAGCACCATTTATTGAATAGGGATTCCTTTCCCCTATTTTTATATGTTTTTTGTAAGTTGTGTATGTTTATATGTTTTTTGTATGTTTTTGTCACTTTGTCAAAGATCAGATGACAGTATGAGGATGGTTTATATCTGGGTTCTCACTCCTGTTCCATTGGTCTACATCTCTGTTCTTGTGCCAGTACCATGCTTTTTTGGTTACTACAGCCTTGTAGTATAGTCTTAAGTCTGGTAGATTGATGCCTCCTAGTTTGTTCTTTTTGCTTAAGATTGCTTTAGGTAGACACGGTCTTCTCAGGTTCCACCTAAAGTGTAGAACTATTTTTTCTAGATCTGAAAAAACTGATGTTGGTATTTTCATAGGGACTGCATTGATTCTATAAATAACTTTAGGTAGTACAGATATTTTAACAATGTTGATTCTACCAATCCAAGAGCATGGTAGGGTTTTCTATCTGTTTACATCCTCTGCAATTTCTTTTCTCAGTGTTTCATAGTTCTCTCTATATAGGTCTTTCACCTCCTTAGTTAAATATGTTCCTAAATATTTAATTTCCTTTGGTGCTGTTGTGAAAGGTATTGGGTCTTTGATTTGTTTCTCAGCTTGGCTTTATTGGCATATATGAAGGCTACTGATTTGTGTACATCGATTTTGTATCCTGAGACTTTGCTGAATTCATTTATCAATCCAGTAGTCTCTTGGTTGAATCTTTGGGGGTTTCTAGATATAATATCATACTGTCCGTGAAGAGTGAAAGTTTGACCTCTTCTGTCCCCATTTGGACACTGCGGATTCCTCTCTCTTGTCCGATTGCTCTGGCAAGGACTTCCAGCACTATGTTGAATAGAAGTGGAGATAGTGGGCAACCTCGTCTGGTTCCAGTTTTAAGGGGGAGTGCTTTCAATTTTTCCCTGTTCAGTATGATATTGGCTGTGGGTTTATTGTATATGGCCTTAATAATTTTGAGGTATGAGCCATCTATGCCTATATTGTTAAGAGTTGTTATCATAAAAAGGTGCTGAATTTTGTCAAAAGCCTTTTCTGCATCTATGGAGAGGGTCATATAGTCTTTGTTCTTGCTTTTACTTATATGGTGAATTGCATTTATAGATTTGCATATGTTGAACCATCCCTGCATCTCGGGGATGAAGCCCACCTGATCGTGATGAATTATTTTTTTGATGTACATTTGAATTCAGTTTGCCAGGATTTTATTGAGAATTTTTGCATCTATATATTCATAAAGGATATTGGTCTGTAGTTTTCTTTTCTTGTTGTGTCTTTTCATGGTTTTGGTATCAAGGTGATATTGGCTTAGTAGAATGAGTTTGGGAGGATTCATCCTTCCCAATGTTATGAAATAATTTCTGCAGTATAGGCAACAGTTCTTCTTTGTAGGTTTGGTAGAATCCAGGTGTGAACCCATCTGGTCCAGGACTTTTTTTTGTTAGAAGTTTTTTTTATCACTGCTTCAATTTCAGTGCTTGATATTGGTCTGTTTAGGAATTCTATTTTTCCTGATTCAGCCTAGGGAGGTAGTGTGTTTCCAAGAATTTGTCCATTTCCTCCACATTTTCATGCTTTTGGGCATAGAGATTTTTGTAGTATTCGAAGATGATGTTTTGTATTTCCATGATGTCAGTTGTGACCATTCCTTTTTCATTTCTAATTGAGTTTATTAGAGTCCTTTCCTTTCTGCTTCTGGTCAATCTAGCAAGTGGACTGACTATTTTTTTTATCTCTTCAAAGAACCAACTTTGTGTTTTATTAATCTTCTGTATAGTTCTTTTGTTTTTGATTTCATTTAGTTCTGCTCTGATTTTGGTTATTTCTTTTCTTCTGCAGGGCTTAGGGTTGGTTTGCTTTTCCTTTTCCATTTCCTTGAGATGATTCATTAGTTTACTGATTTGTGAACTTTCTGTCTTTTGGATGTGGGCATTTAAGGAGATAAGTTTTCCTCTCAGGACTGCTTTTGCTGTATTCCACAGATTTTAGATAACTTGTGTCCCCATTATCATTTAGTTCAAAGAATCTTTTGATTTCCATATGAATCTCCTCCTTGACCCAATAGTCATTTAGCAGTTATTGTTTAATTTCCATGTTTTTGGATAGAGATGAGTGTTCCTGTTGGAATTGATTTCTAATTTTATTCCACTGTGGTCTGAAAAGATACATGGTATGATTTCTATTTTTTTAAATTTGTTGAGATCTGTTTTGTGGCCTAGGATATGATCAATTTTAAGAAAGTTCTATGAGCTGATGAGAAGAACATCTATTCAGTGTTATTTGGTTAGAGTGTTCTGTAAATGCCTGTTAGGCCCAAATGTTCTAGAGTCCTGTTTAGGTCCATTGCTTCTTTGCTTATTTTCTGCTTGGAGGATCTGTCCAGTTCTGTCAATGGGGTGTTGAGGTCCCCGGCTATTATGGTATTGCTATTTATTAAGTTGTCTAGATCTAGCAGTATTTGCATTATGTATCTGGTGGTTAGTATCTGTTAAAGGGTATTTTTCAGATTGACAAAAAATTAATAGGTACATTTAAAACAGTTCATAATCACATGACTCTAGTGCCATTAGACTTATCACATTTAAACAGGTTTCTCTGATAGAGAGAGGTCTTTATAGCTAATTTACCCTGTGCCTTTCCTAAGGATATAGTATGCAGCATTTGTCATGGGACCCTTTGACATTTTCTAGAATGTATATTGGGAAAATGCTTTAGACAATGGGGGGTCACAGAAATATTTAACTTATATTTTTAAAGATTATTTAGTTAGCATTACCAATAAAATGGCTTGAAGGTATTATAAATAGGATAAATATTGCCACATCTGTCATATAAGAAAGGAAGCAATAGGATACGGCAAGCAACAGGATTGTTGAATTAATTTCAATATTATTGGTGTTCTGAATAAGGCTGGCATAGACAGTCATATGAAGGGGAGGAAGAGATTTTTAAAGACCTTTTTGGGAAGTAGACTTAACAGCACTTAGTTGACTGCCACTGTAAGAGGAGGGAAGGGTCCAGTACAGGACACTGATTTCTGACACAGGAGCTGAATGAAGGACCACAGCATAATATGGTCATTCAAATCCAGAGTGGGTGGAGGTAGTAGGAGCAGGAAAGTTTTGAGGAAGGTTGCTCCAATGTGAAAAGCACGTGAAAAAGGGGTGAGGAAACTTCTCTACAAGTTTTCATGGAACTGTACTTGCTCTAAAGGGCATACTCTTTCCTGTCATGTGGCCATGTAGAGTAAATAATTATCTCATATAGTTTATTCTTTCAAGGATAATTTCCAATTTATTTCAATGCTACTTGGTCCTATATAAATTTAATTGATATATTTAGCTGCCACTAAAGCTAAGACAGAACTCAGGAATGGTACCAAAATGAACATTCACCATTATTCTCTGTGTTAACCTCTTCAAGTGATCCTATTTCTATCAAATAAACAAATTGTCATTCTATAAGAGAGGCTTGAAACTGTGGTTGTCTGCATTTCTCCCCTCATATTCTTGTTCTACTTTTTAATCTTTTGTAATGTCTGTCATATCCAGAAGACTTCATAGTGGTCCTGAAAGACACAAGAGTAGAAATGAACAAATGGAAAGTTGCCATTCTCTTGGGTGGGAAGCCTTAACATCATAAAGATACAACCCCCATAAAAATATCATCAGGGTTTTTTTCCTCAGGCTGAATAGAGTTCAGTTGGAAAAAAATTTGTAGGAATAACCCTGAAATAAAGGATGATCCTTAAGAAAGAGAAATAAAAGTAACCTAACCATGTAAGTTATTAGCACATGTTATAGACTTCCTGTAGTTAAAATACTATGAAATCCATGCATGAAGAGACAAGCAGGTGGCATAATACACAGAGGGGAAGTGATTTTAAAACAATAACTTGATTGTGTATCCTTAATTGGATATATTCTAAGACTTCAAAAAAACCTTAAAAAAATTATACAGTTTGAGGATTCACATTTGTAGGAAGCATTTGTATTGTTATTGTGAGACTGCTGTATTTGTAGTTAGGAAAAAGGCAAGTGAGGATTTATATAAGTATAATTAAAAACCAGAATTGTTGACATGAGGGAAACAGAAAATAAAAGTAAGATCAATGAAGTTAGGTAAAAACTATATAATCTTGAATCTGAATTGGAAGTATCTTTATGAACTCATAATAAATTTCATATTTAAAAATATGCACATTTCCTAGCTTTGTCCTCTGGAAATATGTAAAAAAATGTATAATTCTATAGTAATGAACATCTCTAGCACTCAAATTATGATTTCTAAATATCATTGCATAATACAAGTAATAAAGGCTCCTTGGACAAATGGATGATTCTGGGCTCCAGGTCAGAAATTTAAAAGATGAGCCCAGGACATTTTGTCATGGGAGAACATGAGAAAGCTCTCAAAGGCTCTAGGGTGGTATTAAAAAGCCTCAGAAGTCATCTTAAAGATGAGAGGGTCTCAATGGGCAAAGATAGGACAATTTGAACATCAATAAATACAATTGCAATAGGTTGAAATACATCAAACATGTTTTAATCCATGAGTTCATAATAGTTCTTTAAAAATAAAGAAATAAAACTTATTGGTCAGCTTTGAAAGATGCTGTAGAATCAACTCATCAGTTTGCAAACTGGTATATAAAGGGCAATAAACATTTATCTTGAATTTTCTATACGAACTATAAGTTGAAGTAATCAAATTACTGGTGGGAAGTTTCTCTTTATAGTAGTATTTCAGTTAATAAATGAAAATGAATTATTGAATTAGAATATCACCATATTTTAATAACTCTTATTACACAAACCAAAAAAAGACAACCAAATATTATGTTCCCCCAGTAGTATACAACACAACCTGTAAACAATTCTTGCCAAAGCAAATCAAACCTAAATCTGATCAAGCTTTTAAATTCAACCACCATTTTCTGGAAAATCTAGAAGAAGGAAGAACATTGTAAATCTTATCATGACTATACAGTCAGCAAAACTGTGAACTGTGTTTCAGGAAAAAAGATGAAACTAAAGATTTAAAAAGATTTCAGAAACATTATCAACCAATTGAAATGAATAGACTTTATTTTGATAACGATTCAAAGAAATGAATTGCAGAGAAATTTCATATAAAAATTGGGGAAACAAACACTATGTATTTGGGATTGTTAAAAATTTGTTAATTTTTTAATAATAATGGTATTGTGGTTGTTTTTTTCCCCATGATTCCTTGTCTTTTAGAAATTTATACTAAAATATATATAGGTGAAGTGAAATGATGATTGGCTTCAAAAAATCTAGAATAGGTAGTTACAGATAAAATTGGTCATGAATTGATAATTTTTGGAGCTTATGGTAAATATTTTGAGGTTCATTATATTCTTCTCTCTACTTTTTGGTTTTGAAATTTTTCATATTAAAAGATCAGGGGGAAAAATCTCATATCATTTCCTACTTCTCCTCTCTTACATCAGTTTATCATCATTTTTTTCTACTAAAAAATTTCCATAGTAGTGGTCTCATCAACCTCAATTTTAACCCCTGAGACTCACCCAGAACATTCTCATCATGTTCATTTTCTTAAAAACTTAAAACACAACTTTCTACAAATTGCTACTCTACTCAAAATATGTAAGTGGTTCTCCACATTCCTCACAATAAACCATGGTAAGTTTATCTAAAACAAATCATTCTTAGTTTGACACCAAAGATACTTTACAATCTGTTTCTATCCAGCTCTCTGAATACTTCTTTTATTTTTCTTTATGAACTCTATGCTTTGGTCACACCAGTCTTATTTGTACACTTGTCTACTTGTCCTTAGAACAGGTGATAGGAACTTCATGTCCTGCTCTTACAATACCCCTGTCTGAGTAGGTGCCTTTGTATTTATCTTAATTTGTTCCTTCCTCAAAGACCAATTCAAGTCCCACCTCCTCCATGAGGTTTTTTTATAAAGACTTTTCAGTCTATGGTCAACTCTCTCTTCAAACTCCAGAAGAAATTATTTTCCTGTCATTCATTTTACCACATGCTCCTCTTCATGACTAGTGTTATTTTAATGCATATATTCTACTTTTCTGATGTCAGGGACTATGCCAGATTTCTAAGTACTCAAACACCTACTGTAGTGTCTAATACATAATAATTGTTCAATAAATGTTTGATGTTTTTGTCATAGCTGCCATTATTAATGTTGGTGATGGTACTGCTGCTGCTGATGGTGGTGGTGGTAGTGATGATAATGATTATAAAGAAAGCTCATTTGACAATAGTTGTCAGAATCCCAAAATTTCTTCATTGTGATTACCTTGCATCTAGAGACTTATGGCTGAATTAGAGAGTGGTGACTCATAAAATTGAAAATTCAGCTTTCCTCTGGTCCTTAGAAGCCTAATCCGTATATTCCAATAACTTAGTCCTCATAATCAAGATGATTTAAAACAGAAATAGACAAACAAGCAAACCCAAAATTCTATTTTCAAAATTTTTCATTGGCTATCTCTACTGCAAGAAAAAATTGCAAATATCTTGATATAGCATTGAAAATTTATAAACTGTTCTAAAATCCAGAATCAAATTTTATTCTCATTTCTCTTTATATACACTCTACTCCTGTTAAAATAGTCTAATTTTAAATATCTTTAAAGTAATTCCTTTATCTTCATTAAACTTTCTTAGTTTATGTCTTCCCAATTTCTTGGATTGTTTCAATCCCCTTTCTAATGGAGCACATAGCCTCCAGGTATGTTCCTTCCAGTTAATTCTCCAGCTTTCACTGAAGATCAAAAAGGACTTAAACTGCTTAAAATTCTTCTATGACTATATTAGATGTAAAGGCTAAATGCTTTAACATAGTATTCAGGACCCTTTATGATCTTCACTTTCATTACTTCAATACCTGCTATTATGTTAGGGGCTTACAAGACAGGCTATGTAGGGTGCAAACATTATACAGCCTGTCCCCTGAGCTATCGTCTAACGGGGAAAAGGGGTTAGAAACCAACAAACATAAATATATGATAAAGAACAAGGGCTATGACAGAAAGAAACAAATGCCATGAGAAGGAAATTTAGGGCAACTTAATTTATATTGAAGATCAGAAGGGGCCTTTCTGCTAAAGTGACATTCAAGCTGGTTCCTTCATGTGCAGAAAAAGTTACCTAAGATAAAGTTTGAGAAGGCTCTGAAGCTAGAAAGAGCAGTGAAGTTACAATATACTTCATCTGTTCTTGTTCATTACCTCTTGATTAAATGTTATTTAGAACAATTGATGGTAGGAACTCTTTATATGTAAATTATGAGAAGTTTAAACTTTTCATCAGTCTTTCATAGGTCTATGGCTTTGTGTTTCCTGTTTCCCCCACCACAAGAAAATTATAAATATTAATATATATTTCCTTTTGTATTTTACAGTTCTCTTTGTTACATTTAACTCTTTGATCCTTCTGGTTTTGTTTTTTATATAAGGCATGAGAGAAGACCTAACTGTTGTTTCCTATGTGGTTAGCCATTTATTCAGATCCTATTTATTGAATGATAACAATGATTAGCATTTATTGTGGTTTACTATGAGCCAGATATTCTGTCAAATGCTTTATATTTATTATCTCTGTTAATTTTCAATGTAGGTACTGTTATACTCCCAACTTTCAGAAAAGGGAACTGAAGAACTGTTTAGTGATTGCCCAAGGTAATAAAGCTATTAAGCATAAAAGCTGAGATTAGAACCAAAAGGTATAAACCAAGATTTCATTCTCTTCACAATTACACTTTACTGACTTGAAAAATCCTTTCCTTGCTCATAGATTTGAAAGATTTCTTTTATAATATAATAAATTTGTATACTATATATGTAGAGAGAGAGAGAGATACATATTTATACAAATATACTTCTACTCCAGCTGTTTCTGGACTAAAGAACTCTGTATATGTCCTTTTTTTGCAATTATTTGTGCAATAATTTTAAGGTAATTAAAGGACTTATGGTTAGTTCTTTTTGCTCCATGTTTCTATGCTTCTATTAATTAATTAATTTGACCAAGTTATTTTTGAATACCAAAATGTGTTTTCTACCTCTACTATCAAAATTATCTCTCTTCTGTTTTTCTTCTCTTTCACTCTCATATTCTTTACCTTTTCTCATGCCCAGTTTGATCATAGAATTTGATCTAATAATATTAAACTCCACGTAATATGGCTACCTGTTCTTGACAACTTTTATAGTAAAAATATTCCATGCACTATAAGATTAGTTTCTAATTGCTATCTGCTGTCTTGATGTATTATACAGTTCTCCTATGGTATAGAACACATGGAAAAATTAGAAAACATTCTCCTAGTCTCACAGTCCCTGTCATGAAAAAATAAATATTATTTGCTCTCAGAGTGTGTTACCCATAAAGCTTAGCTGTATTATGGAAGAACACAATATCTGTTGTCATGCATCATAATCTCTTGAGATATTTTTCAAGAAGAGCATCATTTCAATGTCTCTCCACAGGATTATTGAATTTCCAAAGGCTCCATTTTTCCTCCCTTAGCAGAGCTGTATTAATTAGAATTGCCACCTGTTCTTTGATAGACTCCTTCAAAGGATTTATCTCTTCTTAATATACTTATGTTAGAAGCAGCTATCAATGAGTTATTGGGAGACATTCCCTGCTCTGTACATTGCAAACTAAGACTGAATTGGGCACTTAAGGAAAATGCATTAACACTTTCAGGCCACCAGGGTACCATTTAAGGCCATCTTATAACATTTTCTTTAAACCAGGTCATCATGATGTCATTTAATCATTTTAGAGCACTGAAATAGATATTTATGAGATGACTGCCTAGTAGTCAGTGAGAATTAGTGTAGGTCTCCAAAGCCTATGACCCATTCCAAAGCCAAATGGGATGAACTTCTCTCAGTATGCCAGTGATTTTCCAGTCCTAGATATAATTCTCAGAGAGAATGTGCAACATTTGACAAAGGAAAAGAAATCAGTTAAATTTCCCCTACGTAGTTCAATCAAAGTTATCTGTTGAGAAATTATTTTTGCTCTCTCTCCATTCTATCTCTGCTTTTAATGCACAACTGTGGCCTCATTCAGGGCCTAATAGCTGGTTGTGTATTCCCACCAAATGACACTCACCTAAGAGAAATCATGGCTAATCGCAGAATCGTAGAGCTAGAAGGCTTCTTTAGAAACCATCTGGTAAAAATGAAGTTTGCCACGTAGAGTACTTGTTAAATTATCTCATACTAATAAGGAATTAGCCTGCTTTTAAAGGTCTCCACATTTGTTTTTCACTAATAGGGAAAGAAATTTTATATTGAGATCAAATTCTCTTTTATGTATCTTCTTGA